>JAQZBX010103950.1:0-11002 GCA_029593785.1 Cabassous unicinctus | reverse complement strand
CTCCTCGTTGCTCAAATGTGGCCTCTCTCTAAGCCAAACTCAGCATATGAATGCATTACCTTCCCCCCAGCATGGGACATGACTCCCAGGGATGAGCCTCCCTGGCAACGAGGAATTAATACCAAGTGCCAACTGGCAATACGACTGGAAAAAAGACCTTGAATAAAAGGGGGAAAAGGTAAAGATAAATGAATTCATGTGGCTAAGAGACTTCAAAGAGAGTCGGGAGGTCATCCCAGAGGTAACGCTTACGCACACCTCAGTAGGATCTCATAGAACACCAAAGTGGATATCACCCCACACAGAGGGACTCCTGAGGGCTCTGGAGACACCCAGGTGCTATATGGGGCAGGGGGGGATAGCTCCAGAAATTGATGCCTTATCAGTGGCCTCTACTTTGGAATCTGTGCCCCTGAGAGTGACAGAGTTGGACTCAAATAAGTCCTCCCTGCACATGGTCCATCAGTCCCTTCTATTCAAACCTATATGTGATGCTGGAGTTTGTAGGTATACTTCCAGAGACTGGAGCCTCTGGCCTGCCCATGTGCCAGCTGTGCCTGGAATCTCGGTGGAGCTGCAACTCCTACTCTACAGCTCAATGGACTCACCCAAGTCACCTGGTGAGGAGACAATGATGGACAACGGCCATCCCAGGGAATGGAGAGAGGCTGCAGCTGCAGGCAGGATAATCCCATCCATCATATCCATGGCATATGGGCCCCCTCTCACTTGGAGGTGGAGTGGACATCACCATCCCAAACTTCTCAGGATTGGGGGAAGAGCTATGGACTAGAGTGGACTTAATGATATTCTGTTGTAGACATATTGTGATTCAAGCAATGGAAGAAATTACAAGAGTGAGGTGGAGCCAGGGGCCCTGGACGCTTTCAGGGCAAGTAAGGGAAAAGCAGGTGTAATACAGGGGCTTTTTCAGACTTGGGAATTATCCTGAGTGACATTATAACAACAGATATAGGCCATTTTACATCAGCATATACCATGTAGAACTGTGTGGGAGAGAGTGTGGTCTACAATGTGAACTATAGTCCATGCTTAGTGGCAAAGCCCCAGGATGTGTATATCCATTGCAGGTGATGTGCCACACTAATGAAAGAAGTTTATGTGGGAGGTTGTGGGAGGTGTGGGAGGTGGGGAAGATGAGAATCCCTGTAATTTTTGTATAACATTTATGTAATCTAAGCATCTTTTAAAATATATTTTTAAAAAAGTACCATACAAATACAAAGTATCAACAATAGCAGAGTATATGTCAACATTGTACTTTTCCATGAATTAGCTGTAATTCTGTAATGTTTCTAATGTAAAAATAATAATATTTCAAAATGTTATACTGACAGAAATAATAAACTACTTTAAATTTTTTTTCTTTGTAGTGTCTTTAGTTGAAGAGAAATTCTTAATTTTAATATAGTGAAATTTATCAATATCTTCTTTTGGATTACCCTCTTTTGTGTCTTTTCTAAAGAGACCAATACCTACCCCAATGACATAAATTAACCTCTTACATATTTTTCTTGAAGTTTTAAGTTTTGTTTTTCAAATTTAATCAATTTGGGATTGAGTTTCGTGTATGGTGTGAAACAGTGTTCCAATTTCATTTTCTTACCTTAAGAATCATGTTATCTTTGCACAATTATTTAAAAGCCCTCTTGTTCCTGGTGATTTGCAGTAATACCTCCATTTATATAAAATTTCCACATCTGTATGGGCCTGTGTATCAGTCAGGAATGGAGTTAACAGAAAAGTCATTCGATATTTGGAACATAGTTATACTAAACAACTATTCATTCTTTATCTGAAATTCAAATATAACTGGACATCCTATATTTTATTGCTAAATCTGACAACCCTAGTTAAGATCCAGTCAGGAAACTGAAACCATAGCAGTATTTTAAAACAGCTCTATTGAAATAAAATTGACACGGAACACACTGCACGTATTTAGAATGTACAACTTGATAAGTTTTGACATATGTTTCACAATCAAGATAATGAACATATCCTTCAGCTCTTCAATTTCCTTAGAAAACTGGTTCTTTGCCCCCCTCACACCCCCACACCTTCCCTCAGGCAACCTCTGATCTTTCTGTCACTATAGATTAGTCTGTAATTGAAGTTAGTATAAGTGAAATCACATAGTATGTGCTTTTTGTGGTCTGGCTTCTTTCACTCCACATAATTATTTTGAGATTCATCCATGTTACTGTTTGTATTAACAGCTCATTCTTATTTTATTGCTAAATGTATTCCAGTGTATGAACGTACCACAATTTGTTTATCAATCATTGCTTGATGGATATTTGGGTGGTTTGTTTTGGACTATTACAAATGAAGCTATTATAAAATTTGTGAACACACATTTGTATGGACATAGACTTTCATTCCCATTGAATAAATAGCTGGAAGTGGAATCTTTGGATATTATGCTTGGTATATGTTTAACTTTTAAAGAAACTTCCAAACTATTTTCCAAAGTGGTTGTATCATCTCACATATCCACCAACAGTGTATGAGTTTCATTACCTCCACATCCAGGTTGACCCTTGGTATGGTCAGCATTTTTAAATTGTGCAATTCTAATAGGTGTTTAATGCTATCTCCTGGTGGTTTTAGGATGCATTTCCCTAATGACCACTGATGTGAACATCTTTTCATGTGCTTATTCGTCATCCATATATCTTCTTTATTATAGCTTTTTCCTAAAATTTGCTCAGTTTTTATTTAGTTTTTATTTTGTGTTTTTCAATATTATTTATGTATTCTAAATACAAATCATTTACCAGATATATTATTTGCAAATATTTTTCTCAGTTTATGGTTTGTCTTTTCATTCTATCATTTAAAGAGCAGAAATTCTTAATTTTGAAGAAATCCAATTGATCAATTTGTTGTTTTATGGATTTTACTTTTGGTGCCATATCTAAGAAATCTCTGCCTAATCCAAAGTCACAAAAAGTTTCTCCTATTTTTTTCTAGAATTTTGTATTTATAAGCTTTATATTTAGGTCTATGTTCTATTTTGAGTTAATATTTGCCTATAGTGAGAGGTATAGATTGAAGTTCAGTGTTTTTGCGTATAGATATACAAATGTTCCAGCAGCATTTGTTGAAAAGATTAACTTTTCTCCTCTTAATTGTCTTTGCAGTTTTATAGAAAAGCAGTGGCGCATTTATGTGTGGCTCTACTTCTGAACTTTATATTCTGTTTCATTGATTTTTTTTCTCTAGCTTTAGGCCAATATCACTGTGTCTTGAAAAATATTGTCTTCTTAATATGTCTTGAAATCAGAAACTGTTAGTTCTCCTACTGTGGTCTTTTTCAAGGTTGTTTTGGCTATTATTTTATTTTATAATTCCATATGAATTTTAGAATCAGCTTGCCAATTTAAAAAAATAAGTCTGTTGATATTTTGATTAGGATTGCACTGAATCTATAGATTAATTTGGAGAGGACTTACATCTTAAGAATATTGAATCATTTTACCACATAAAGGTTTATCTCTCCATTTATTTAGGTTTTCTTTAGTTTCATTCAAGAATGTTCTGTAGGCTTAAGAGTATAAAATTGGCACATATTTTGTCAGATTTATCCCTAGTTTAAATTTTATGTGTGTATTAATTTTCCATTATCCACTGTTATATAGATATGCAATTAATTTTTGTGTATTGATCCTGTGCCCTGCAGCTTTGCTAAACTCATCTACTAGTCTAGTACTTTTTGTCAGTTGCATGAGATTTTCTACATAGATGATGATGTAATCTGTAAATAAAGACAGATTTCCTTTTTCTATCTATATGCTTTTATTTTTTCCTCTTGCCTTATTAAACTGACTAGAACCTCTAGCACAATATTGAACAAAAATGTTGAGCAGGGGGAAGCAGATGTGGCTCAAGTGATTGGGCTTCCATCTACCATATGGGAAGTCCTGGGTTCGTCTCCCGGGGCCTCCTGGTGAAAAGCGAGCTGGCCCGCGCAGAGACCTGGCGCAACAAAAAGAGACAATGAGAGACACAACAAACCAGGGAGCTGAGGTGGCTCAAGCAATTGAGTGCTTCTCTCCCACATCAGAAGGTCCCAGGATCGGTTCCCGGTGACTTACAAAGAGAAAGACAAGAGAAAGAGAAGATAAGCAGGCACAGAGAGCAAGACAGCGAGCACACACACAAAAAAAAAAAACAAGGGGAGGGTGGGAATAAATAAAAGAAATCTTTAAAAAAATTTGTTGAGGGAAGACATCCTTAGAAAGCAAGCAGTCTGTCTTTCTTCATTAAGTATGACATTAGTTGAAGGAATCTTACAGATGTCTTTTATCAGGTTGAGAAAATTCTCTTCTATTTCTAGCCTACTGACAGTTTTATCAGAAATGGATATTGAATTTTGTCACATGATTATTTTGGATCTTTTCAGATGATCATGTTTTTTTTCTTTTCTAATATATAAATATTGTGAATTAGATTGTTTTCTGAATGTAAACTAGCTTTTCATTCCTAAGGTAAACTACACTTGAACATGATGTACTATCACTTTTATATATTGTAGGATTCAATTTGCTGAATTTGCATCTATGTTCATGAAGAATATTACTCTAGAGCTTACTCATCTTGTAATGTTTTTGTCTTGATTTGGTATCAGAGTAAGGCTGGCCTCATAGAATTGCTTCTTGTAGGTAGCATATAGTTGTGTCTTGCCTTTTCTTATGCAATATGACAACCTTGGTTTTTAAGTGGGGTGCTTACACAATTTATATTTAATATGATTATTGATATAGTTAGGTTGAGCCAACTATCATTCTGTTTGTCTTTTCTTTGTACCGTTTGTTCTATGTTCAATGTCCCCCATTTTCCTGCCTTCTTTGTTAGTTCATTAGCTATAACTCTCTCTTTTGTGCTGTTTTAGTAATTGTTTTAGGGTTTGTACTATACATGTTTAACTTATCTTAAAATGACAATATGCTACTTCACATAAAGTATAGGAAACTTTCCATAATATACTTTTATTTCTTAAATAGTAAGAAAAATTTTCTATACGTACCGTATAGTTGCCATTTTTATAGCTCTTCATTTCTTTGTGTAAATCAAGGTTTCCATTAGGTACCATATTCCTTCAGCCTGGAGGACTTCTTATAATATCTCTTGTCCTGCAGGACTGCCGGTAAAGAATTCTTTCAACTTTTGTGTATCTGAAAAATCTTCGCTTCAAGATCTTCATTCTTGAAATTTTCTTCACTGGGTAAAGAATCATATGTTGACAGGTTTTGTTTTTTTTCCTTTAAGTACTTGAGAAAAGAAACTCCATTGTCTTCTTGCTTGCATTGTTTCTGGTGAAAAAAATGTTTTCATCCACATATTTGTTCCTCTTTAAATAATGTTACTTTTTTCTTTGGCTGCTTTTAAGATCATACTTTTATCACTGGTTTTAAGCATGTGATTACGATGTGCCTTTCGTATTTTGTTATGCTTGGGGTTCATGAATTTGTAGCTGTTTAATCCAACGTGGAAATATTTCAGCGACTACTGTGTCGTTGTTTTACTCCCCCTTTTCTCTCCTCTCTTTCATGAAATCCAGTTTCAAATATATTTGACCGCCTGAAGTTTACCCACGATTTACTGGTGCTCTATTTGTTTATGCATTTCTTAATTTTCCAGCTTTTTTTCCCTCTCTGTGTTTCCCTTGGAGAGTTGGAGGTTAGGGAAGGGCATTCCGCTGTGCTTACGTGCAGGTCAAGGCCTAACAACTCAGAGCACACTTGAATTGGTAATATTAAATGAGAATTTCACCCAGTTTTCTGAGGACCACAGAAAGGGAATCAGATGGCGTGAATGGGGTTTCGGTGTCCTTAAGTCGTCATGACCTGCCCCAACTTAGGAGATATTTCTGCATGAGATTTTCCAAAATACCGAATACCAAAGAATTTACCTTAGAGCTATTGAAATAAAATCTCTGGCAAGAGACCTGAGGAAACTTAGGTCTTTTAAGGCAGTTCTTTAACTGAATCTCATGCATCGCCTTTGTTAAGAACCACCATGTTAAGGGAATTCCAAATAATAATTTAGAAATGCATTTTATTTTAGTTAAGCTACCAAGTTTTGTGTAAGAAATAAGCGCATTCCTGGTCAAATTTTTGTGGTAGGACTTCAGGTCATGAAACAACCAGTGAAAAACAATAAATTGATATACCCTGTAGTATAAGGCATATAAAGAAAAGATCGTCATGGGCTTGAGTTTACCGTAGAAGGCTTTGTGGAGGATATATGACTTGAGCTGGCTCTTGAAGGACATTTAAGATTAAATCTTTCATTTTAATAATGAAAATAGAAAGGAGAAGAGCAAATATTGGGCCAAAGAGGGCCCCAATCTTAGTAATTTTAAACTTTTAGCCTAACATGAGGGCACAAAGGTACTGGAGGATCTAGAAAGAAAGCTTAAGATTGGTTGTGACTTCCGATAATTTATACCTGCCTGAACAGGGACACAAGAACTGGTATCTTGTTTGGAAGGCTCCTTTTTGTCTTAAGTCATGTGGCTGTTTCTTTTGCCCCACTTTTTTGGCGTCCTGGTTCCCAATATTTTCCATAATAGAAATCAATTGGACCTGACTGGACAAGTATGTCTAGGCCCAAAAGCACATTTATATGAAACTATAAGATTCCCTCATACTAAACCAACAAAACTGTGGAAGCTCTTCATTGTCCTTAGATTTCAGCAGTCATTATTCCTGTCCACCTTTTTTCTAGCCCATGTGTGATATTTGATTATCATGGTAGAAATATTTTAGTCATGACCAGGTTGCTGTGATCCATATGCATTTTAGAAAAGGAAGAAAGAGTAATTATATTTAAAATTCAAGAAATAGAGCCTATTCAAATGACACGGTGATGGCAGGAGAGAAAGAGCTCAAAAATTAGGATCCTTCTGATTCCATCTTTGCTGAAATTATGCTCCCCAAAACCCTCATGAATGGAAACTATGAAAGAAACATAATGGAATGATGTTTTGAGGAACGTTGTAAGGATAAAGAATTAAATTGCAATGTATTTATCAAAAAGACCATAGCCTGTTTCTAGATAAGGGGACATGGAATTCAAACAAAAATAAATTGCATGATAAACACTATTTATACATAAAACCAAAATGAATATTCTGCAGGAATGGTTCCAAATTGCAGTTGTTTAAACTGTAATTAGAGAGAAGACTAGCCAATGTGTGGATAATTCTAGCAATTCTAGTGAGCTGATTAGCCATTGGCGTATCAAGCCAAAGATTGCTCTTCTGATAATTAGCTTCAGGACAGAGCATCTAATATTTGCCAAGACAAGTATATATTGACAAAGATCCCCATATGGGCTGGCAGATATGTACAGAGATGGAGAAGAAATTATAAATTAGATTAATTTGGCTCTCTATTAGGAGATCTGGATGCCATTTCCAAATATATTACTCATTCTAATGGCCAGTTCTCAGGCATCTCAAAAACACTTATGGCAGGTGCATGCTTGGATCTCCCTTCAAAAAAGACCTTGCCCATGTGGTGGTTTGAAGCTCTATATACCCCCAGAAAAACATATTCTGAAACATAATCCATTTCTGTGGATGTGAACATATCCTAAGTAGGACTTTTTGATGAAGTTAGTTCAGTTAAGGAGGCATGACCTACCTCAGTCAGGATGGGTCTTAATACTATTACTGGAGTCCTTTATAAGTGGAGTGAAATTCAGACAGAGAGAGAGAAAGAAGCAGAGGAAGCATCCAGAAACCGAAATAAATGGAACCCGGAAGAGAAGGGAGAGACCAGAAGAAGCTGCCATGTGCCTTACCAGGTGATAAACTAAGGACCAAGTATCATCGGCAGCCAGACCCAGAATGCTACAGTCTTCGGGGAGAAAGCATCACCTTGATGATGCCTTGATTTAGACTTTCTTTTAGCCTCAACTGTAAGCAAATAAATATTGTTTAACTCAACCCATTTCATTGTATTTGCTTGAGCAGCCTAGGAAATTAAAATACCCTGTTTATGTTGGGGCATATTTGTCTTCAAGTTTATCCTGTTTGGTGTTCTCTATGCTTCATAGCTATCATATTCATGTCTTTTGCTAGTTTGGGCAGTTTTCTGTCATTATTTCTTGGAATATTCTGCCTGCTTCTTTCCCTCTTTTCTCCTTCTTAGACTCCTTTCATAATGTACACATTTGTACTCTTGATGGTATTCCACAGTTCTCTTAGGCTACTTTGCTTTTTATAATTTTTTTTTCTTTCTGATCCTTAGTTTTGCTCATTTCAATTGTATTCTTTGAGTTAGCTGATTTTTTCTTCTGCCAGCTCCAATCTTCTAGACAGAAGGTCAGTAAGGAAATAGATGTGAATGATATTCTAAATCAATTAGATCTAATATATATATATATATATATAATACTTCATCTAACAGCAGCAGAATAGGCATTCTTCTCTAGTACACGTAGATCAGTCTCCAGGATAAACCATATGTTAGGTCACAAAGCAAGTGTCAATAAATTTAAAATATTGAGATCATGCAATTACCTTCTCTGACCACAATTAAATGAGGCTAGAAATAAATAACAGAGGGGGAAATGGAACATTCACAAATATGAGCAAATTAAGCAACATACTGTTAAGCAACCAAAGGGTTAAAGAGGAAATCACAAAGGAAATTAGGAAGTAATTTGAGGTAAATGAAAATGAAAATACAACATATAAAATTTATGGGATGCAGCAAAGGCAGTGCTGAGAGGGAAACTTATAACTCTAAATGTTTATATTGAAAAAGAAGAAAGATTTCAAATCAGAGACCTAACCTCTAAACTGGAAGAAGTGGGGAGCAGATGTAGCTCAGTGGTTGAGAGCCTGCTTCCCATGTACAAGGTCCTGGATGCAATCCCCAGTACCTCCTAAAAAAAAAAAAAAATTGGAAGAACTAGAAAAAGAAGAACAAATTAAACCCAAAGCAAGCAGAAGAAGGAAATAACAAAGATTAGAGTGGAGATAAATGAAATAGAGAATAATCAAACAACAGAGAGAATCAGCAAAACCAAAAGTTTGCTCTCTGAAAAGATCAATAAAATTGATCTTTACCTAGACTGACAAGGAAAAAATACAGAGGACACAAATAACTAAAATCAGAAATGTAAAGGGGGACATTACTACTGACCCCACTGAAATAAAAGACTATAAGAGGATACTATGAACAACTGTATGTCAACAAATTATATAACCTAGATAAAACGGACAAATTCTTAGAAACACACGAACTATCTACACTGACTCAAGAAGAAATAGATGATCTCGCTAAACCAAGAACTAGTAAAGAGATTGAATCAGTAATTAAAAAACAACTGCAAAGAAAAGCCCAGGATGAGATGGCTTTACAAAAGCATTTTACCCAACAGTCCAAGAAGAATTAACACCAATCCTGCTCAAACTCCTCCAAAAAATTAAAGAGGAGGAATCACTCCCTAATTCATTCTTCAAGGCCAACATCCTCACACCAAAGCAAAATAAAGATACCACAACAAAAGAAAATGACAGACCAATATCTCTTATGAATATAGATGCAAAAATCCTCAACAAAATACTAGCAAACTGAATCCAAAAGCACATTAAAATAATCATACACCATGTTCAAGTAGGATTTATCCCTGAAATTCAAGGGTGGCTCGACATAAGAAAATCAATTAATATAATATACCACATTAACAGAATGAAAGAAAAAATAACATGTGATCATCTCAGTTGATGCAGAAAAGGCATTTGACAAAATCCAGCACCCATTCTTGATTAAAAAAAAAAAACATTTAGAAAACTAGGAATAGAAGGAAATTTCCTCAACATGATTAAAGCATATTTAAAAAACCCACGGCTCACATCATGCTGTGTGAATAAGTGAGGCATGAAAGGACAAATACTTAAACCATGGACTATAGTTAATAGTATAATTATAAAATTGTGCTCTCATCAAATATACTGCACCAATGCAAGGTGTTTTAGTTTGCTAAAGGCTGCTGGGAGCAATGTACCAAGAAATGTTTGTTTGTTTTTAATGGAAATTTATTAGGTTAAAAATGTACAGTTCTGAGGCTGTGAAATTGTCCAAATCAAGGCATCATCAGAGATGCCATCTCACCAAAGGTCAGCTGCCAGTCATGCTGGATTCCTACATGTGGCGAGACACAATGGAGGTCTTCTGGCCCAGGGTCTGCCTTCTCCTCCAGGCCCACTTTCTCCCCAAGGCCAGCTGTGGGTGATCAAGCACATGGCAGGGCACAATGCCAGTCCACTCATCCCTCCCCTCTCCTCTGGCCTTCATTGCTAGTTCTGCTTCAGGTTGCTCCATCTGTGGCTTTTCTGTCTCCCAGGGTTCTCTATGAGCTCCTGGCTTCCCTCTCTCTGTCTCTGCAGCTTTTTCTCTATGTGTATGTGACTTTTTAGTCCTATATTTATAAAGGACTCCAATAAGAGTAACACGACCATCCTGGGTCATGTCTCACTGTCAAAGGCCCCCAACTAGATCTACTCCAATCAAAGGGACCCACACCCACAGGAATGGATCAGCTCCAAAAACATGATTTTTTCTGGGATCCATAAAAAGCTACAAACTGTCACAGATAGTATATGGGTACCCTGTATTTTATGCAAGATTTTTCTGTAAACTCACAACTTCTCTAAGAAAAAAAAGACCTTGCCATTGGGCTTCAAGATTGCAGTTAATCAACAGCTGCTAGCTGCTAGTGCTCTTAGGATCTGCCTCAGCTTTCAAGCCACGGTTAAATCTTCCTGGGAAGTCAAGAACTGAGAATGATGGGAGCACTTGGGTTTGGCATTTCTACCTAACATGGGTTTCCAATGGACAATATCTGTTCCAAAACCACCAATTTTGTTGGCAGAATCAGGTTCTGATCTGCATCTTCATCTCAGGATAAGCCTCTACCTGCCTAATATTGCCAACCCCTCCTTTTTTTTTTTTTTTTT
>JAQZBX010103949.1:0-10999 GCA_029593785.1 Cabassous unicinctus | reverse complement strand
CCAAGACCATAAAGACCTTAGAAGGTAATGTAGGGAAGCATCTACAGAATCTTGTAATAGGAAATGGTTTCATGAATTTCACACCCAAAGCACAAGGAGTGAAAGAAAAAATAGATAAATTAGACTTTCTCAAAATTAAAAACTTTTGCACCTCAAAGGAGTTTATCAAGAAAGTGAAAAGGCAGCCTACTCAATGGGATAAAATATTTGGCAACCATATCTCTGATAGGGGCATAATACACTGCATATTTAAAGAAATCTTACACTTCAAAAACAAAAAAACAAACAAACAAAAAAGACAATCAATATAAAAAATGGGAAAGTGATTTGAATAGACACTTCTCCTAAGAAGAAATACAAATGATTAAAAAGCACATGAAAACATGTTCAACATCAGTAACTATTAGAGAAATGCAAACCAAAATTTCACTGAGATATCTTCTTACACCCATTAGATGGATGGCTATTCAAAATAAAACAGGAGACTGCAAGTGTTGGAGAGGATGTGGAGGAATGGAAACACTCCTCCACTGCTGGTGGGAATGTAGAATGGTACAACCATTGTGAAGGACATATATATATTTTCCTCAGGAAACTAAATATATAACTGCCACAGGATCCAGAAATTCCACTGCTGGGTATATACCCAGAAGAATTGAAAGCAAGGACATAATTGGATATATGCACACCAATGTTCATAGTGGCATTATTCACTATTGTCAAAAGTTGGAACCAATGCAAATGCCCTTCAACAGATGAATGGATAAACAAACTATGATATATACATACAATCGAATATTACTCAACTGAAAGAAGGAATGCACTATTAACACATTGCATAACATGGGTGACTCTTGAGGACATTATATTGAGTGAAGCAAGCCAGGCACTGAAGGACAAATATTACATGAACTCACTGAGATGAAATAAGCAAATTGAGCAGACTCACAGAGTTAGAGTCTGGAAGATAGGTTTACAGGATATAGAAATGGATAAGGTTATAAGTCAATGTCAATATGTCCAAAATCTATGATAAGGTCAAAGTGTATAGTTATGCAGTGGAAAGACATGACAGCGGTGCAGTGATACTCTTGGCTTAGTCAGTGCAAGTATGTCAGGGGGTTAGTGTGTGGAGGGTGGAGTTAGACTATCTATGGAACTGGGGGAGAGTTGGGGGATCAAGCAGGTAAACACTGGGGATTGGTGCATATGTGGTTGAAACTATAATGTTTGGAATGCTCTTTTGGCAATACAGCAAATTAGAGTTAATGGTTTAGTGCTTTGGATGTGGAGGCATTTGGGTTAAGGTGCACCTGGGGCAGGCTTCTAGGGAGTGTGTAAGTGTTCATCTTGCCATCATGTGTTATATCAGTGGGTGAAAACCCACATTATGTGTGGAAGGTGTTGGAATCCCTTCCTGGGGAGACCTGCTATGCTCTCAAATAGAAGGGTGGGAGTCTCTTGAGAGCATGGGCCATGCCCAATAGGGGAGGACAGGCCACTGTGTCAAGCCCTCAGACTTGTTGCAAGTAACTATGAATCTGGTCTTGCAAAGGGTGAAGGCTGGTGGTGGCCATGGTTCCCGAGGCGAGAAAAAGGGAGGAATAAATTAGATGGAATTGATGGTATTTTGAGGGCAACGGAAGTGCTCTACATGATCTTGCAATGATGGATACAGGCCATGTTAACTTTCATCAAAATTTATAAAAATGTATGTTCCAAAATGTAAACCATAATTTAAAACACTGACCATAATTTATAGCTATGTTTAAATTATTTTACATCAGTTGTAACAAATGTACCACCAACATATAAAATGTTATTAAAAGGAGATGGAGGGAAAGGGGGAGGATATTGGATATATGAGAGTCCCCTATTTTCTATATATGACTGTGACTTAAAACTTCTTTCCAGACAAAATTTAAAAAGTAAGGCATGGGGGGAATAAATGTTAAAAAATGTCTCTGTACAGACTGGAGAACAGATCTTACAGTGATGAAAGGCAAAATGTCAAAAAAAATTTTTTATATTTTTTCATTATTTTCTTATTATCCCAAATTCTTTTTATTTTTATTTATTTTTTAATTTTTAATTTTTTTAAATTTTATTTCCTACTTTTAAAACTATCACTGTTATTTCATTTTCCTATTCATTGTATTTGGCTATTTTATTGACTTCATTTTTGAAGAAATTTTGGATCACAGAAGGGTTACAAGTGTGGCAAGGGGGACCATTTGTGTGGGGTGTTGTCAGTAATGGGGAATACATGGGAGGAGGTTCACCTGAGCATACATATAAGACATATAAATGTGTTCAAATGTTCATGGGGCATTGTCGCAGTGAGTGAAGATTCACACAGAACTGAAAGAACATTGAATTCACATCTTGTGAATCTCTGCCACATTCTCTGATGGAACAGTATCACCCAAGTACAGAGGCAAGGGGCACTGTAGGAGGATTGTTCACTGATGGGCCCTTGATATTGCTGTCTGTACTTATGAACCTTTACTCTTGAAATTGAAACTTACCCTAGTATTATAATATGCCTATGCATTATTTCAGGGGACCTTCCTTTTTGCTCAAATGTGGCCTCTCTCTAAGTGAAATTTAGCATATAAATGCAATAACTTCCTACTAGTGTGGGACATGAAACCCAGGGATGAGCCTCCCTGAAACTGGGGCATTACTATCAAGCATCCACTAGAAATACACCTGGAAAAGGACCTTGAACAAAAAGGGGAAAAGGTAAAGAAAAGTGATTTTATATGGCTAAGAGACTTCAAAATGAGTCAGTAGGTCATTCCAGAGGTTATGCTTCTGCACATCTCAGCAGGATCACATTGACTGCCAAATTATACACTAACTCAAAGAGTGGGTCTCCTGAGGTCTCTGGAGACACCCAGGCACTATAGTCAGGGCAGATAAATAATGAGTTTGGTGCCTTACTTTGTGGTTTGTGTTCCCCAGTATGACAGAATTGGACTCAGTTGTGGTTTCCCTACACATTGCTCTTTGGTCCTTTCTATTTGAACCTATATTTGTTGCTGAAGTTGGTAGGTATATGTCCAAGAGATTTGAATCTTTGTACTGTCAATTGCCAACTGGGCCCTGAGCCTCAAAAGAGTTGCAATACCTACTCTCCAGTTCATTGGCCTCACCCAAGACAACCAACAAGGAGGTGATGATGGACAACCACCTTACTAAAGAAACAAGAGAGTCTACAACTGCAAGCCAAATAGTCTCATTCACAAGCCATATGGGATTGGAGGCCCCTCTCAGTTAGAACTGGAGTGGGCATGAACATCCTAGAATCCTCAGAATTGGGGAATAAACTATGGACTAGAGTGGGTTTCCTGGTATTCTACTATAGACTTATTTTGATCCTAGCAATGGAAGAACTTATATCATTGATGTGGAGGCGGTGGCCACTGGAGGTTCTAAGGACAGGGAGTGGGAAAACAGGTGTAATGTGGGGGCATTTTTGGGATTTTGGAATTGTTCTGAATGACATTTGGATCAACAGATACAGGCCATTATATCTCTTGCCATATCCTACACAATTGTGTGGGAAAGATTGCAAACTACAATGTAAACATTAATCCATGCTTAGTGGCAATGTTCCAAAATGTGTTCATCAATTGCAATGAATGTACCACATTAATGAAGGATGTTGTTAATGGGGATAAATCTGAGTGGTGTCAGGAACAAGGCATATGGGAATCCCCTATATTTTTTATGCATCATTTTTGTAATTTAAATAACTTTTTAAAAAAAATAAAAATTAAAAAAATAGCTGCAATAAAATTTTCTCCACTGCCTAAGAATATTTGAAAATCAGTCAATTTAATAAATTATATTTTCTCCTAAAGAATAAAAATGACATAATTATATTCACTGATAAACTGCTGTTGTTAATGAAATTCAATATTCATTAATAACAAAACCATCATCAAACTAGGAACTGAAACTTCCTCAATCTCACAAAAGGCATCTAAGAAATAGTTGACCTCACACATGATTGTGATATACAGAATTCTTTTCCCCCAAAATTAAGGATGACCATGCTCAACACTGTTTCTACCAATGTACCAGAGCAAAAATAAGAAGCAAAAAGCATCCAGTTTTGAATAAAATCAAAATGCTCTTATTTTAATAGGACTTGAATAGCAATGATGAGATTATCAAGAAATCTTAAGAGATTCTCCTAGAATTAATCAGTAGGTTTAGCAAGATTGAATAACACAAGGTCAACACACCAAAACCATTAATATATCTACTATATATAAATAGAATACAATTAGAAACTGAAATGAATAAATGGTTCATTAAAATTATAAAAATTCATTCTATGAAAGGCTATGTTAAGATAATGAAAATGAATGGAAAAGCAAGAAAAATATATCCAAATTATTTACATACATGCCGGCAATGGACATACGCATCAAAAATTCTATCTAGACTATAGAAAGAATTCTTCAATTCAACAGTAAAAAACAAACAACTAATTCAAAAAATGGGCAAAAGACATGAACAGAAATGTAAAGAGGACATACATATGGCCAATAAACACATGAAAAGCCATAGTCATCAGACAAATTCTAATTAAAATTACTATGAGATACCATTGCATACCTTTGAGAATATCTAAGAAAAAATATAGTCATACTGAATGGGGGTGAAATGCAAAATTAGTAGCACTTTCGCACATTGGTTTTAGGTATACAAAATGATAATCTATAAAACAGTTTGAAATATTTTTACAAAGCTATACATAAATTCACAATATGGTCTCGGAAAATTAAAACATGTTCCCACAGAAAAACAAAAGTTTGTAGGACCTTTTATTCCTAATCATTAAAAATTCGAAGGTGCAAACATATCTAACAACAGGTGAATGTATAAACTTTAATAAATCCATATAATGGAATACAATTCAGTAATAAAAATACACACAGCAAATATTATGATGCTCAAAGGCATTATGTTGTGTAAAAGGCCAATCCCCAAAAGATTCCTGCTCTATTATTGGATTTACATGACATTTTTGCAAAGAGTATATTAATGGTTGCTAAGATTTGATGGTGGTTGGCTGTGTGACCATCAAGGAATAACATGAATGAATTTTGGGAGAGATGTAAACTTTTCTGCTCTTTTGTGGCAGAGGCTGCCTGCATCTATACATGTATTAGTAATATTACTAAAATTATATGTAAAATTAATTTCCTATATGATAATTAAAAATATAATTTTTTATCTGCATAAATTAAAACTGAATTCCACTTTTCCCATGAAACTGAGGAGCTCTGCAGACTAGATCCCCAATGTAACTTTTCCAAACTATATTAATTAAACATCTAGAAAGGGTCTTAACTTTATACAGCAAATCAAGAGGCATTTATTCAAGACCATATACTAAAACTCAATAAAAAAAATTGTTAGAGTCTATGGTCTTTGATCTAATACTTGCACTCTTTCTCTCTAAGTTCAGGATGATGGAACCTATAATCCATCTGGTGCAGACAAGAAACAAGGTTCCTTCTTCCTTACCTGAGTCCAATTCAAAGCCTGAATCTTCCCAAAAGGTGCAAAGCATGAACATTTTTCATCCTGTCTCCTGGCATCTGTTACAGAAGTTACATAAGATGCAAGTACAGACAAGAAGTGAGGCTCCCTTCTACTGCTAGATCCCACTCAGGAGATTCCCTCATCAGAATTGTGCTGCTGAGAATACAGGGGTTATAGGCTCATAAAATGCCAGTTCCACACTAGAGCGACAAGGCAAAGAGACCTGAGGGTGAAGTTTCTGCCATTATTTGTTTACTTGTGAAATGAGTCTACTCAGAGGCAGTGAGATATCACCACTCCAGGCGCCAGACTCATGACTAATATTTATTCTGTTGGTAGAAGCAGACTAAAAAACAGAGATCTGAATATCTTCCCAAGATAGCAGACATCATTTACAACATCTTACGGAGAAATTCAAGTCTATGGGTGTTATAAAAAACAGTGTAGGTTTTGGTGAAAAATGATTATGAGGAGATTGAAAGATTCATAGGAAATATAGTCTAAAATGAAGATTGGCCCATTTTGAAGACAGTACTGGGGCACGAGGCAACTGGGAGGAACTCTCCTGGAGTCAGAACAAATCTCAAATAATGCTCTCGGCACAATCCCTTGAAAGGAGGCAAAATTTCATTAGATTTCCTATGAAGAGATTTATGACCCCGAACATTGTAGAGAACAGTCATATAATCAGCCTATAATTAGTGGAATTTAACAGTTGAGATTTCTAGGAAGATGAGGGATTAGAGAGATGCAAGTCTTTCTTCTTTTCCAGAAAAATAGCTAGAGTACAGGAAGAAATAGCCTGGAAAATAATGTTCTAGGGATCAAGACACGAGGGAAGGCTAGACACCAACTAGAAGACAGGGGGCACTGGAAAAGAATCTCAGTGGAAAGACTGTGAGTAAAAGATGCAGCTGCAGCTGGAGGTGTCCTTAGTCTGACCTTACAAGTGGAGAGTTTTGAATTCTCTGGGCTCTTTCACGGGCTATTGAGAGAGGGGGGCAAAGGGGTCCACCTCCCCAGGAAATGGGAGAGAGAGGGAAGCTGTCTAAGCCTAATTTGGCTATTGGTCAACAAATTTAGTCTTCCAGGTGGGGCTTCAGCATTGTTTGCCTTGGAAGCAGCATGGGAATAAGGAGATCCAACCTTTTTGATCATTATTCCTACTGACTGGGGTTCTTTTTTGAGGATGGAGAGGTTAATGGATTCATTTCATATCAGGGAAAAGAAAGAGGGCTTCCAGCAAAGTTTGGAGAACAACCTCTAAAAAAGTAAATCTCTAAGTAAGGGAGAGAAAGTAACTCATAGAAGATAGGGCATTCAAGCCAGCTCAGAGGTTTAGGGAAGACAGAGATGTGACTTAACTGGAAGATAAGCACTCAGCTTGTTCCAAGAGTGAGTTAAGTCTCCCATCCCCCAGGAGACCAGAAGAGCATCTATTTACCCAGCAGGCTCTTGAGGTGAGGGAACTGTGGAGCAAAGAGTTGAAGGGGACCAGCACCTAGACAACTCAGGGGGATAGAGGTGTAGGGATGAGCGGCGATAGGGCAGGCAGACCAGAAAAAAAAGTAAAGTGATGCAAGCCAATGCTGAAGCAGCTCCATGGAGAGGGGAGGAGGGAACTGATCAGGCAGGCTGCCATACTCACCCAGGTGGAGAGATAAGAGAACTAGTTAGTTAGGGGGTGGGCTAACAGGTACATAACAGCCTTGGAGAGTGGGAAGCCTGGAGAGGCCACCTGCAAAAATCAGAAGCCAAATTGGCCTGAGAGATAAAAGAGTGAGCAGAGGAAGAATATGAGCCTTCAGAACCCCTCAGAAGCCTAATCTAACTGGTGGAGGTGGTGTTGCTCAGTCATTAAATCCTGCTTCACATAATCAAGTTCTCAGGTTCAATCCACAGCACCACCTGAAAAAAGTCTAACAAGCCTGAGTGATAGGGAGGTGGTGAGAGGCACCCCAGGAGCTCCAGGCAGCAGAAGTTGAAGGACAAGCAGTCTCAGGACAGGAACATACACTGAGGAGTTTTGTTTTGTTTATTAAGTAATTTGATTTGCTATTTTTACTTTTTTATTCCTTATTCTTTTCTCTAGACCCTGTTACCTTACCTGGGGAGGGCAGGCTGCAAGGTGATGGACTCTTGAGCACTGGCAGCCTGAGAAGATTGCTAGTGGACTGAGGGGGACGCCTGATTTTTTTTTTGTCATTTGGAGCTTTTGTTGTTGTTTTGGCTATTTTTGTTGTTGTTGTTGTTGTTCTCTTTTCTTTTTGTTACTCTTTTGTTTCTTTCCTTTCTTTCATTTTTTCTTCATCTGTTGCTTTTTTTTTATTCCACCTTTTCTTGTTAGGTCTTCATATTCTTTCTCTTCTCATATTTTTGGTGTTTTATTTCATTCTGTTTTTTCTTGTTCTTTTCATGTTTAAATCCACAGTTTGTATTCTGAATCCTCTTTTATTTTTTATGATATTTCATTCTTATTATTTATATTTTTTTCATTTTTTTCACAGGTCTTTTAAGGTTCCTTTTCCATCCATTTCTTTTCCTTTTTTTTTGTCTTTTTCTCTTCTCCATTCTTTTTCTATGGACTTAATATTATTTTGTAGGAGCGCAGACAACTACAAGAATATAGAATAAGTGGAACCAATTGTCAAAAGAGGATGTTAACACAAAGCAAAACATTATGAAATCCTTTAGTAGAAAAAAAAACTATCTGAATAAGTCCATCAAGATAAATGTATGCATAGACACAAGCAAAAAAATTAGAAGCCATACTAAGAAACAGGAAGACAAGGTTCAGTCTAATGAACAAACTAAAAAACAGGAGGAGATGCAGAACATGGAACTAATCATAGATGCCAAAAAAAAATATCATTAATCAACTTAATTAAGTGAAGGAATAGATAAAGAATATTAAAAGGACACTTGGAGAACATACATAAGAAATCATAAACATGCATAAAAAGATATGAGATATGATGGTGATTGCAGCAGTTTGATATTATTTATGAATCCCCAAAAGATTATTATTTTTGTAAACTGGCCTGTTCCTCTGGGTGTGAGAGCCTTTGATTTTATTAAATTTAAAGGTTTTAAGTTTACTTAATAAAATAAATTTTGGATTTTTGATTTGACCAGGTTAGTAAGGCATGACTCTGGTTGAGTCCCTGCCCCCTTAGTGGACTGATATAAATGGACACATACACTTACTCAAGGTGACACACAAGGAGAGGGAGTTCCATAGACACAGAAGAAGACATAGAAGAGAAGAAAGCTCTGTCATGTTTGATTCTGTAGCCCCGGGGAGAAATGATCCATTCACCTGATAGTTTGCAGCTGAAGGAGCAGAGCAGTTAGCAGCTGATATGGCCCAGAGTGAAACTATGCCAGCCTACAACTGAGATCAGAAGAACCTGGGATCACAGAGACTTAAGAGGAAGAAGGAAGGAGAGACCAGACAGAGATTGCCCATCATCTTTCTTCAATATGTGACAGCTGACTTTGGTGAGAAAGTACCTCTTATGGTACCTTGAGTTGGACTCTTTAGGGCCTTGTAACTATAAGCTTTTACACCAAATAAATACCCTTTATACACGCCAACAGATTTCTTATACTTTGCATCAGCACGCCTTTGGCTGACTAATACTGTAATGAATGGCACAATGCAAGAAATCAAAAACATGCTGAAATCATATAACAGCAGATGTGAACAGGCAGCAGAAAGTATTAGTGACATCAAAGGAAGTATATATGAAATTGCACAGATAGTAGAACAGAGAAAAAAGAGAATAAATTCAGCAGAGAATTGAATGAAAAAATGAAATACACAAAAATACAAATTATAGGCATCCCAGTGGAAGAAGAGCAGGGAAAAAGAAGAAGTGTTGGGGAAATAATGGCTGAATATATCCCAACTCTTTTGACAGACAAGATTTGCATGTCCAGGAAGTGCAACATATCCAAACAGCATAAATCCTTGCAGGCATACCCCGACACATAAAATCATCAGTAGTCAAATACACAAGATCAGAGATAATACTGAAAGCAGCAAGAAAAGAGAGATATATCACATACAAGGGAAGCTCAATAATATTGACTGTTGTTTTCTCATCTGAAACCATAGTGGTGAGAAAGCAGTGTTATGACATAGTTAAGGTGCTAAAATAAAAACCACAAAACTTCCAGACAAGAATTCTGTTCCCACCAAAGCTGGCATTCCAAATTGAAGGGAAGTTCAAAATATTCAAAGATAAACATAAATTAAGAGTTTGTGAAAAAGAAACCTAACATTCAAAACATGCTAAAGGAAGTGCTGCAGTTTGAAAGGAATAAAAAACAAAACAAAACAGGAAACAGTGCTTTGGAAGAGAGTTTAGAAAGTAAGATTATTATAAGAATAACTAAAAAGATGAAAAGAAAAATAAAAAATATCATATATAAACCCAAAGAAAAAAATAACTAATGTAAGTATTGCCTTGACAGTAATAACTCTGAATGTGAATAGGTTAAACTCTACAATCAAAAAGCATAAAAAAGAAGAATGGATAAGGAAATATGACCCATCTATATGCTGTCAACAAGAAACTCACTTAAGATGCAGGAATACAAGGAGGTTGCAAGCATATGGTTGTAAAATGATTTTATATGCAAACAATAAGCAAAAAAGGGCAAGAATAGATATACTAATATCAGAAAAAATAGGTTTTAAATGTGAAACACTTGAAAGAGAAAAAGAAGAACACTATATATTAATACAAGGGGCAACCAATCATTAAGAAAGCACAACCAAAAACATTTATGAATAAAAACAGTGTGTCCCAAAAGACATGATGTAAACATTGGAAAAACTAAGGGGAGAAACAGATGCCTCTACCATTATAGGGGGGTTTAATACATAATTACCACCATTAGACAGACACATCTTGACAGAGGGTTAATAAAGAGACAGAGACCTTGACTAATATGTTAGAGGATTTAGACCTTATAAACATATACAGAATATCACACCAAAATACAGAAGGATGTATATTCTTCTTGAGCACACATGGCTCATTTTCTGATAGACCACATGCTATGTCACAGAAGAAGTTTCAACAAATTTGGAAAGAGTGACATTATACAAAGTAATTTATCTGAGTGAGCACAATGAAATGAAGCTGGAAATTTATAAGGGACACAGATCCAGAATAGGCAAAAAGTTATGGAAGTTAAATAACACATTCGTGAAATTAAGTGGATCAAGGAGCAAACTGCAAAAGGAGCCAGTAACTACTTTGAAATGAATGAAAGTTAGAACACAACATATCTAAGCCTATGGAATGCATAGTAGTGCTGCGAGGGAAATTTATAGCCAAAAACGCTTTTATTAAAAAAGAAGAAATAGTTAAAATCAAAGACCTTAATGCAAATCTGAAGAAACTAGAACAAAAAACAAATC
>JAQZBX010103948.1:0-11002 GCA_029593785.1 Cabassous unicinctus | reverse complement strand
GTACAAGGGCAGGCTGTGGCAGGACAAGATTTTGTCCCTCATGTGTCAGATTTTATGAAGCTCAAACGGTGTACAAATGCTGTGCAATTAGCAGAGCAGACAGAGTATTGCCCTGTCCTCATGGAAGTTATTTTTCAATAGGTAGGGGCTCAGGGGAGAGAGACAGAAAAGTATGTCTGGCTTCTCTGACATAATGCTCTGTCACCGGGGTAAGGTCATCAGAGGGCCATGTGGCAGCAATGTCCATCCCTCTTACTCTGCTGCTCACCCACCCCCAGCATCATCTCCTGCATCCTGTGTACCTGGCTGGATAGATACCCAGAGGATTTCTTCTAGCACCTGTACTTTCCCTACCTCAAGCAGAAGGTGGCCTTTGCATAAGTCAACCTGCCTGGACATTCCCTGGAAAAGCCATGCTCAAGTTCTCATTTCTTAGTTGGAGCAGATAGAACTCAGTGAGATAGAGACAGAGAGGATCCCCTGGGCTGAGGGTGCATTAGCCTGCATGGAAGGGGATATGGCTGGGTCACACGAGGAGGAACCTGAGTAAAGAGTTACTCAGACAACTACCCTAGGGTCTTGCAATCTGGGAAGACTTCTTGGGGGTGACATGCTTGGGAGGGACTGCTATGGCAGGCAGTGCAATCAATTCTTATTTGAGAAGGCACATAGAAAGCCAGTCCTGTTGTATCTTCTTCATTGTCCTGCTCTGTCAGTGCAACCTCCAGTGCCATTTCCATCACTGGCACCAGATATCATGCTGAATCTAGAGCTATAGCCACCTCTGGCACCACTTCCACTGCTACCTAGAGAGGGTGAATCATCACTGACTCTGGAGTTGGAGCCTGTGACATCACCAGTTGTAACATCATTTATAGAACTGGCTCTGGTGCCACCTTTACTGCCACCTCAAGAAGCTCAGGTATTGATGATTTTTATCTAAAGTCATCCATTTCACAAGCAAAAGCACCATGTCCAGACTGGCAGCAGCTCCATCACCACCTCCACTGTCACCTTGAGACATTGAGTCATTGTCAACTACAGAGCTGGAGCCTTTTACTTTGCTACCAGTAGTAACAGTACCAGTGCTGGAGGTAAATCTGATGTCACCTCAACTGCCCACTCTGGATCTCAAATTCATACCAGCCCTAGCTTCACCTCAAGAGTCTTCCTGCTTCACATGTGAAACCTTAGTTATTGGGCTGCATGAGGTGAAAGCTCACTTCCTGTCATTCTCTCCCAAGTTGATGGCAGAAGAGATGACACTGATGGATGTGGTGAGCAGCTGGGATCAGAAGGGTGGAGCTGGGCTTATCTTCTTTGGATTCTGCTCTCTGCAACTTGCCATTGCCTGAACTGGGGTCCAGTGACCTGAGTCTAAATGACATTTCCACCATTCCACAACCTGATGACATAGGCAAGTTTTTAATTTTGAAGGCTTTATGTTCCTCATTTTTTTAGTAGGTCAAAGGAGATTAACTGTAGAGATAGAACAAATGGAGGCCTATTGAAGTCCTCACCCATTGGGAGACAGTGGGGAGCTATCAGAGATGCATCCTGGTCCATGTCTCACCCACCCATCTCTCCAGGAGGTCATCATAAAGTGTATTAGATATTGATGGGTACTTGACATGTGTGCAGGCATCCACAGAAAGGCCTTGGTTGAAGCCTCAAGAAGGGCTGGGCATCTGAACAAGATCAAGGACCCAGAGGAACTTTCAGGAGGAGCAGAAAGTGCTGCCTTTTCATGTGGGGTATGGGCCCCTCTCTGGTGTACGGTAGGAATGAGAATGGACTTGAGGATAATACTGTTCTCCCCTCCCTGCCAGTATATGACACTGGTTCTTACATGTACTGGACAACCTGAGGGACAGAGAACCAAACCCAAGGATGCCCACCAATCTCAAGCCTCAGCCTCCACCTGCAGATATGCAGATGAGAACACTGTTAACTGGCTTGGTGCTTGCACTTTGCATTTGGGTGTTGCATGACTGGGTGACAGTCCCATCCTCCCCAGGAGCTGTTCAAGAAGGTGGTGTTTTATCATTGTCTAGACTCCATGAGGTTCCAGTGCCACAAGAGCAAGGAGCACCTGGCACCCTCCATCCATGCCATTACCCAGTTAATTGTGTGACCAACTGTATCATCACAGCCTAGCTCTAGGACCAGAGAATCAAGGTCCCAGATTGGGCCAGAATTGTAGAACACTGGAACAATGTCACCAGGTACACCACCTGAATGAAGGTCCACCACCTCAGTTCTGGATCTCACTCTTCCCTTTTAATCAGTCCTCAGGATTGGAGTCTGTGCTCATGTCCCCTCCACTGTCCAGACCCTCTCTGTCTATTGGCACAGTCCTTTCTTGGTATGTTCCAGCAATAATGCACTTACTTCCTACCTATATTCCATCTATAAGTTGAGCTAATATTTATCTCCCTGTGAGTGTCACCTGCTGGGCCCAAGGTGTCCCCCTGAGGGTTACCTGGGCCTTGGCATCTTCCAAAAAAAGAGAGAGCAGCTGTGTGGAAATGATACTGGTGCAGGACAGAGCTCAACTCCTTCTCTCTTCTCTCTGTTACTTTCTCCTTCCCCTGGACTGCCAAATCCTCAGGAACTTCTCTTCCCTCCACACCATCCTCTCTGCTCTACATAGCAACTTAATCCACTGCCTGAAGGAGACATAGGATGAAGTTACCATGTGGGCTTGCCTCCCTCCACAGAAACCCCGGAGACCAGACCACGGACCTATACTAGGATAGGCATTATGCCTCAGTGGCCTGGTCTCCGCAGGAAGGCAGTGTTTCCTGGTGCCAGAACCCACTCTGGGGTGGGCTTTTCCATCTCTATGTAACCTGAAGGAAACAGTTCTTCCTGAAGACAAGTAGTTCATCTTAACTCTCAGGTACATTGCTGAGTCACCTGGAAGATTTCCAAGGTTTTGCAACAAAGCCCCACAACACTTTGTCCAATTGAAATCAAAATTGGTAAAAAAAAGAAAAACCAAGCTGTTCAGGTGCCATGGCATGAGATTGCCAGCTGTGCCACACCTATTATTCTTTTACCCTGATGGGGTCAGAGTCACCTAGATTTTTGTCCACTCATCCAGACAGTTAGGATCCTTTATGTCCAAAATCACACAGATTTGCTCTTTTACCACTTATCACCAGTCCCCAACTTTTTTATTCCTTCTCCTCCCCAGATGGATAGCATCTGTGAATTCCATACAGTGAAAAATAGTGCACTGAGCAGGGACCTGCTCATCCAGGTAAAGTTGAAGAAAAAGGTTGTGGACAGGGAAATCTGTGCAGCTCCTGGTTTCACAATGAAAGTTTCTTTGAAAAATTCCAGTCTGATAATTTCTTGAGCCAGAGGAAGAGGGATTTGTTTGTCCATTTACAACTGGGAAGCAGGGAGAGGCAGTAAGCCCAAGTCATCAGATATGGTGGCAGAAGTTGGGCATTTCCAGGAGGAAATGCTGAACCAGAATATTTAAAAGGTCTCCTTTGCATGGGGGCAGTCTCATCCTGGAGCCTTGACTGCAGTGACATATGTCCAGATGGTTATGAAAATTATTTGGGAGATGTATGAATAATGGTGGCTCATGTAAAACAGGAAAATAAGAAGCAAAATGTCAATGCTCTGTGCTACTGGCAGCCTATGTCCTACCTATCCAGTCTTGGCTGATACATCAGAAGAGCCATTCATGGGTGGACAAGAGAAAGTTCTCCACAGGGAGAACTTCCTGAGGGGCTATTTGGATCAGGAGCAGTATTTGGCATGGCCTTGGACAGAGATTTTGGGGAGAGATTCCAAGGGTTCAAGAACAAGAAGCTACTCAACTAGGCTTCGAGAGGCACAGCTATCCTCCTCTTCTGTGGCTCTTCTGGCAGTATTCCTGGCTACACATTGTCAGGGTTGTTAACTAAACCCTGGTCAGTGGTGATTGATGGTGATGTGGCTTGGAAAGGACCTGAGACTGAGAGGGTGGAACCAATGACTACTCCAATGCCTTATGTGGCCACAGGCAAATCATGGCCCTCTTAAGCCTATGTCTCCTCCTCTGGAAATTTAGTGATGACAAACTGTGGGGTCTTCTCCATGGAAAGGGGAGACATTCAAGGTGGACAGGAATATTGGTGAGCTTTCCCAGGGCTCTGAGTTGGAGAAGGTGATGCAGAGAGCACCACAACAACAGGATGTAGCCCTGAGTCTTCACGGGTGCAGTTTTCATTTACACTTTACAGATGAGCCACAAGGCTTATGGAGGCCAGGCATCTCACCTAAGTCAAACACCCATAAAGCTTTGTAGTTGGGATTCACATCTCCAGTCAGAGCTCATGGTTGGTGGCAGCAGCATTTCTGCCAGTTGAAGTAGGCAGCCTGTCCAAGGCCCCAGGACAGGCCCTAGGGTCAATTGGATAAAGGGAGGATGGCCTCATTGACATTGTTCTCAACCTTGAAAGGAGGGAATCTCTAAGGATTCCACCCTGGAAATGAAGCCAAAGAGATCCCAGGAGCTGCATCTGTAGGAGAGGATAAGTATGGCTGAGGCCAGGGTGGGGTAGGGCAGGACTGGCTCCCAAGACATCAAGTGGACCCCATTTGCTAGGTAACTAGAAGTGATATTTAGGTCATTGGTGGTTGGAGGGCTACTAGGGGTGAGGTGGTGAAGAATCCCAGATTGGCCTAGTGAGAGGTCCAGGTGGGAGATATGAGTCTGAGTCGGGGGTGTTTCCCCACCTGATTCCACATATACAGGGCACTGTTCCATACTTGGGGACATTCCTCAGGGAACTGGCAATGCTGGACTCATCTCTACAGGACCATCTTGATGTAAGCTGGGCTATCTGTCTCTGAGGAGAGAAAGATCTATTATGAAAAAAGGAGAAAGGTGAGTAGCTGTGGGTATCAATGCAAGGGTAACGTGTGGGTTGGAGGTGAAGTCAGAAACCCACCTGGTCAGGACATTCCATTGCTCCATCTGCTTTCTGCTTCATTTAGGCAAGAGTTTGATTCTAAGAGATGAGGAAGACCTGCCACACTGGGTTGTGGTAGGATGTGGCACCAGAGTCCTTTTCCTGGGGGAGGAGCTGTGTGACTCCTGTTCTGGGAACAGGTTTGTCTTGAATGAGAGTGCAGGTGATGAGGCGGCCCCATGAGAGCAAAGACCCTGACACAGACAATAGCCTGTGTGTCGCCCAGCAGATCCACCCAGGCCTCCTCTCAATCTGCTCGTTTCCTCTCATCCTAGGAATACCAGGGTCCTTTCACAGATCTAGTTCCTACAGTCAAGCTACAACTATGACTATCTGGTCCCTGATGATTAATTTCATTCCTGATTTGGGACATTGAAGCAGTTCAGTGAGGTTGAGAGGTAAGGGCAGGGCAGAAGTTGGGCACCAGAAGGACACACCCTCTCCTCCACCCAGGTCCAGAAAGCCTGTAGTCAGGGTTCTTGGCACCATCAGAATCATGGCCTGGAGACCCCTGGGGTTCTGGGACTTCTTCAGATGAGATTCTGGGAGGTAACCCTGAGTTTTTTCTTCTGGTTGTCTCAGCAGACATCTGTCTTGTAGATATCACCTGTCTTCTGAATTCGTTCCCCATCCCTGTCAACCAGCAACACATTCCAGGCCAAAAACCTGCCAGATACATTTGTAATCCAGGGAAAGCAAGTGCACTTGTCTCGCGGCTCTGTGTCACCTCAGGCTCAAGGAATTGACAGATTGGTTTCAGGGTCCCTGCTCCACTCCTGACCAGCTCTGTGACAGGGTCCAGTCCCCTATCGTTCTGAGCTTGTTTTCCCTTGACGAAAATGGGTGATGCTGAGTGATCTCTCCAGTTGTTTTTGCCTGTGGCTCTTGTGGAAGAGCCACACATGACACATGAAGGGCACAAGACAGGGACCCTAGAACCAAGAGGGCAGTGGGAGCATGAGCATGTGGATGGGGTCTTGTTGGAAGATCCAGACATGTCACCCTTTCTTCCAGGCAACTGCAACACAGCACTGAGCCCATCAGTAGTGTCACCTCCCACTCCAGTGTCCAGCTCCAGTGTGGCTCTGACCATAGCTGTGCAGATTCAGCTGCCTTATATGCCACATTACTGACCAACACTTGCAACCATAATCAGGAAATTCACATGGGCCTTGACCCTGAGTCCCCTGATAGCCAGAAGAAGAAAGTGCCTTGTCTTCAGTCTTTTCCTGAAGGCCTTGTCCCTCATCCTAAATTCTCAGTACCTGCATTTATTCTCCACACCCACAGAAAAGATGGCAGATTCCCAGCTTGAAAGACAGCTTTTGAAGTCACCTGGAGACCAGCACCAGCCTGGGATTTCCTCTAAGCTCCAGGGCTTCTCCTGATCTTGCTGTCTCCCAAAGTTTGGTCTTGAAGGTACCTAAAGTCAAATCAGCCTCCAGCAGTACTTCCTCCTCTTTGGCCCACCCAATGCCCAAAGCCACATTGTGCACCCACAAAATATCAGGCCACGGTCTTCTTTATGACAAGGAGGTCTGTGACTCCTGATCCATCTGTATCAGCCTTCATATGGTCAATGGCAACAATTACAGAAGTATCCTGGTGAGCCAGCAGGTGGCTGTCCACTGGGACCCCTCACTGGGTCAGGCAGTGAATGAGGAATGATTGATATGTGCCCTCCCAGTCCTCTTGGAGCTGCCAGGCAAGTGGGTTGGGAAGCACAGACAATCAGATCTCAAAAAAGGAAAAACTGGGTACAAATATGTCAGGGCTGAGGATGGTATATGGAGATTTCAAGCTTCCATCTTGAGGTCACACAGCCTGGGATGAATTCACTTGGGCAACCTCTGAGACAAAGGAAAGAGGGACAGTCTGGAAATCTCCAAACACAGCATGTGCCTGGTCCATCTAGAGAGCAGTAACAAGGCCAGAGGTGAAGGTAGAGGGGTCAGGGGTTGAAGTGAAGTCATAGAGAAGATAGGGGATGGGTCACATTGGGCCCTGTGTGTGGCAGACGGGGAAAGCCAGATAGGGGGTGCTGCTGACATCTTAGCAGAGAGAGAAGAGGCTGCCCCAGGGTGGTTACAGTAAGGGGACCTGAACCTGGAGAGATCTGCAGATCATACCACCCCATCACCAACCCAAACACATGCTTGCTGAGGTGCCATGGTGCACATGAAGCACTGCACTTCTCTGGCCACCTGGAGCAAGGAAAGTGGTAACTAAATTATGCTTGTATGACCCTTCATCTGAGCCCAGCCTGTGCCCAGGCACTCAGGATGAGGCAGGTGAGGTCTTTCACCTGCCGTAGCAAGGCCCAACACATAATACACCCAGGAGCTTCCAGATCCTCCTTCTCCCTGACATCCAGGCTTGGACTAGATGTCTGTTCTTGGATTTCACTCATATTTTCATCCGGGAAGAGCTTTCCCATGATGCAGATATCAGGAGCAATGAAATGCGTGAAGTTTGCTGGGAGGAGGTGAAGGAAACAAGTCCGCTCTCCACATCCATCTACAACATTCTTTTCTGGTGGCCCTGTTTCCTTGGTGCCCTTGAAAGCCACAGGAACTCTGCAAGCTGAGGATACAAGAGAGAGGGCTCAACCCTCAGGGGAATGAGCTGTGAGAGAGAGGGAAATTCTTATAGGAGATGTGTGCCTGAAGATTGGAGAATATCCCTTTCATTCCATGGAATTATTCCAGGGTAGCATAAGAAGACAATGAGTCCAATCTTCACCCAATCCCTGCCTGGATGTTCAGAGCCTTGTCCACAGTGCTGACACAGATCCAAAGGCATTCTATACTGTTCTTCAGGGAGCTAGCTCCAGGAACCAAGCCCTGATGGCCTGTCCTCTGACACTTCCCAGAAAATCTCTCAAGATTAGGCTTCAGCCATGATCCACAGGGCCATGGAGAAGCACAACCTGAAGAAGGATAATCTTGAGGACTACTAGCTGGTGCAACTGAATTCAGAGGATTGAAGTAAGTCAGGGGGCTCATTGGAGAGGGCAGCAGGAAGGTTAGTGGCCCCAGCACATCATAGCTCCCAGGACAGACCATCTGCTGTAGAAAACCTACCAAAAGGGTGGTGGTCTGCATCTTGCACACATCTTTGTCTCACCTGAGGAGGCCCTTAGTGCCTGCAGAATCTTCCCATTTTGTACTCCATCTCCCAGTGTTGTATCCTGTCTGGATGTGTCTGAGGCAGTGATGAACCTAGTTGAAAACTGTCATCTTTCAGAAGCCAAGAAAAAGGCCTTGAGAAGAATGCAAGATGGCATCAGTTTAAGTGGGCACTCACCATGTCTATCTCAAAAGGTAGATTATTGGGGACAAGATCCTGCCCAAGTGAGCTATTCTGGGAGCTCATGTCGTAAAAGAGTTTGGGACATTGATCTGGAGGGAGCTGGACAGGGAGATAGACTGCTCAAGATAAAACCCGGAGTTTTTAGCCCTGACCTGGAAATCGTGGATGCAGATGGCTAAGCCCTACCCTCAGGGCAAAGGGCTAGGGTGAGCCCCGACTCCCACCAGCACACCAGTGAGAGGGAGCATTCCCCAAGAGTGGGAGGATTCTGGCAAAGGGGGGAGAGTGGTTTCATTTCTGTGGGTTTGGTTGTCTGGACCACCTTAGAGCTTTGGGGAGCACACCAGCCAGCTTGAAGTGGCACCAGGCTGAGGGGAGAGACGAATCTGCTGAGGAGTCTGATTTACCTAACTGCCCTGGGATACAGAGTGTTGGCTTGAGAGAGGGAAGACTCAGCCAATTTTATAGTTCCATGTTAAGGACTATTAGAATTTCAACTCCTCTAAGGGAGTCAGTAAGGGGAAGTGCTTAATAAGTTTTCAAGAGCCTATTTAAGGTCCCTTGGGAGGAGGGGGTGGTTTGGAAGAGGCATGTAAATCATTTTGGTATGGTGAGCAAAGTTGTCTGGACCCCCTTAGACCTATGGGGAGTAAACCAGCTGGCTTGATGTGGCACCAGGCTGAAGGGAGAGGTGAATCCTCGGAGGAAGCCTGAATTATCTAACCACCCTGGAATACAGAGGCTTGGCTTGAGAGAGGTCAGACTCAGCCAATTTAATAGTTCTGCACTGAGGACTATTAGATTTTCAACTCCCCTAAGGGAGTCATGCAGTAAGTAGTGCTTAAGAAGTTTCCACAAGCTTAATTAGGGTCCCTTGGAAGTAGAGGGTGGTCAAGAAGAGGATTGTAAATCATTTTTGTGCAGGGAACTTGGTTGTCTGGACTCCTTTAGATCTTCGGGGAGAACACCAGCCAGTGTGAAGTGGCACCAGGCTGAGGGGAGAGAGGAATCTAATGAGAAAGCCTGACTTACCTAACTGCCCTGGGATACAGAGGCTTGGCTTGAGAGAGGGCAGAGTCAGCCAATTCAATAGTTCTGCACTTAGAACTATCAGAATTTCAACTCTCCTGAGGGAGTCAGGCAATGAGTAGTGTTTAATAAGTTTCCACAAGCCTATTTAGGGTCCATTGGGAGGAGGGGGTGGTCTAGGAGAGGCTTGTAAACCAAATTTGTGAGGTGAACTCAGTCATTAGGGCCTCATTTGAATTTCAAAAGGAACTCAACTTGACCAGGAGATGGGAGGGGGAGCTGCTCTTACAGTCTGCTGAATCCTGCTACCAGAGGAGAGTAAAACCTTCCCAAGGGGAATTGACTAAACAGGTTTCTGAAGAGTTTACTGACCCAATTATTAAGTAAGCTCAGTGAGGAATTTCTGCCTTGAATATATGAGGTCCATAGTTTGATTCCCAGCTCCTTTAATATTAGTGATTCACCAGGATATCTACAGCCAGCTGACACCATAGGACAATGAAAACATAGACATTATTTTGTTGTAGCTTCTTTTGTGTTCCTTAATACTCAAAAAAAAAAAAAAAGTTATTTAAAAAAATTAACATTAGGACCTGGGTGTCACCAGAGCCCTTAGGGGTCCCTCAGTTTGGGGTGATATCCACTTAGGTGTTCTATGAGATCCTACTGAGGTATGCATAAGTATTACCTCTGGGATGACCTCCCAACTCTCCTTGAAGTCTCTTAGCCGTGTGAAATCATTTCTCTTTACCTTTTCCCCCTTTTATTCAAGGTCTTTTTCTGAACATGTTGCCAGTTGGCTCTTGGTATTAATCCCTCGTTGCCAGGGAGGCTCATCCCCGGAAGTCATGTCCCACGTTGGGGGGAAGGTAATGCATTCAAATGCTGAGTTTGGCTTAGAGAGAGGCCACATTTGAGCAACAAGGAGGCCCTCAGGTGGTAACCCTTATGCACCCCATAACAGTAGGCTAAGTTTCAATTAGAAGAGAAAATACTCATAAGGCTAGTCCTCAATAACAAGAACCCATCAGTGGGCCATCCTCTTTTGCCAGACACTGCCTCTGCACTCTGGGGACGGTTGCTGCTCCCTTGGGGAGTGTAGCAGAGCTCTCCAGGGTGGAAATTCAGATTTCCTCATTGAGTAATTGTCTACCCACCGTGACCATGCCCCATCCCTTGATCATTTAAACAATTTTATATATTTTTCATGTATATTCAGATAGCCCCAGAGAATGATGCCTAATTAGTGGGCTTTTCATTGGCATTTGTGTCCCTGAGAGTGACAGAGTTGGACTCAAACAAGTCATCCCTGCACATGGTCTATCAGTCCCTTCTACTCAAACCTATATGTGATGCAGGAGTTTTTTTGTTTTTTTTTTTTATAATTGATCTGCATTTATAAGAATCCTATGATAATTAAAGCAAGATTTTTAAAATCCCAGCTTTATGACATATAATTCACATACCATACAATTCACCCATTTACACTGTACAATTCAATGGTTTTTAGTATATTCAGAGAGTTATGCAAACATCATCACAATCAATTTTAGAACATTTTCTTCACCCCCCAAAAGCAAGCTCGCCACATTAACAGTCTCTCCCCATTTCCTCTGAACCCTCCCAGCCCTAGGCCAGCACTAACCTATTTTCTGTCTCTGTAGATTTGCCTGTTCTGGACATTT
>JAQZBX010103947.1:0-11002 GCA_029593785.1 Cabassous unicinctus | reverse complement strand
TGCAGTGGTGCAGGACATCAGCTACTACAATACATTCCCCAGTAAAAAACTTGTCCACAGAAGTGTCTAAAGAGCCATTGAACCCAGGATGGCATTAAAATCCAGCCCATATACAAGTATGGAATATCCAAAACCTTCTAACACTTTTCACTGTCCCCTCCTCTTTGCTTCTCCCAGATAATGGTTGTCTGGGAACCTATATACAAAAACACCATAGAGGTTTGTTCATTGCCCCCAAGTTGCACATGCACTGGGGCATAAGCCCTTCAGTCCCTGGGGTGGGCTGAGACCTTGACCCTGTACCTGGCCCATTTTTAATTATGTCAAGTCTTGGGTAATGGCCCCTCCCAAAAGCCTGACTCCTCAATCAGTGTTGGAGGGATGTGAGAGATCTGCAAACTCTGCCGCCCCATCTACCACATGGTCCAGAGGACTATTGGAAGGAGTTGGGTAGAGGAAGATTGTCGCTGCTGAGACCATGGCCTCGGTTCCAATTTATATTTTTCCCATTGTTCTCCACAGGAGACTTGTTCCATGATATCATTGGGGACCCTTTTCTCTAGTAACCATGAAAACATACCTCAACAAGTGGGGGTCACTAGTGGGCCATGATCTCCTGCTCTGCAGCAGACCAGGTGACCAGAGGTGTGCCCAGTGGGTCTAAGAGCATGCAGCATTACTGGGAATGTACCCATGGTCTGTAAGCCTTGCCTCCCCTGCTGGTCTCCATCTTGGCCACTTCATTAGCATGGGAGCCCTTCCCTTAAGTGAGGAGAGTACAACAAACTTGCACAGTTGCATCTCCCAAGGAAGCAGCATATTGAGTAGAAAACATTAGCTTATCTCTCCACTTAGGGGGCCCTTTCTAACTGGCTGATGTGGAATATTCATGTGTCTATACGCAATTGCTTCTGTGTAACTACAGCTTTCTCATTGTTACTTCAAAGATTGTTGGAATTAAGGGGAGGTCACCCAAAGTGGGGTAGGCTCCTCTAAGTCCCTTTAGGAACCATGAAAACAAAGGTTAGAAATCTACTATTGCCAGCATTTGCCTAAATTTGTTGTGAGCTGCTGCTCCCTCACCACACTGTTTGCTCCTCTCTTAGTTCTAATAGACTGGAGTCTTTTGGCAGAGGGGGTAGGATCCCAGGTCACCAATTTTTTTGACTCAGCCTGATTGAGAAGGGCACTCATCACTCCTGCATTATAGTCTGGACGGACAGGATAATAAGGTCCTCTCCTGGCTTCTGAAAATATCTGTCTTCCTTGTCCCTTATCTCCTTCTCCATGAAAGCCCACACTTTCATTTTCTCCTCCAGTTTTCCATCTTCAGTTTTAATACTTTGCTGAATAACAACCAGTCTCACAATAACCTCAGAATCAATGTGAGTAGCATAAGTGCATTGAGTGCTTGATTCCAGTAGAAGCATTTATGATTTATCTTTATCCTAAAAATCATATTATTTTAAGACTATGAATTTGATTATTCTAATTCTTTCACTTGTAAGATCACACAATATTTGCCCATTTCTGTCTGACATATTTCACTCAAAATGATGAATATAGTTTTCCAGAGCCTGGTGTGGGAATAGTGAATGGGGAAATTAATGCTTACATTTTACAGAGTTCCAATCTGTGGTGTTGGAAAAGCTTCCATATTTGATGGTGGTGATGGTAGGACAACATTGTGAACATAATTAGTTAATATGTATATAATTAATTAATTATATATAATTAAATTATATATTTGAATATGGTTTCAAAAGTAAACACTAGGTTGTATAAATGTCACTAGAATAATAATTAGGAAAAAACAGAACTGTACAATGTTGCTAAGGGAGGAAATTGTGGGAGGGGAAGGGTGGGGTATATGGGAATCCCCTGTTTTTTGATGTAAAATTTATGTAATCTAAAGATTCACTAAAAATAAAGAAAAAATTTAAGGTAATCCTATTTTAAACTGTCAAATATAGTTAATAGTATAATGATAATAGTATTTTTCTACAACTGTAGCAATCATACTACACTAATGCTAGTTGGTAATACAGGAGTGTATTATTCAAGTATGAATGATATTATATGCTTTCTTCTATTAATGCCTCCCCTAACCTTGGTTTCTCTTGGAAAACCAATCAGTTTTAGGGGAATTTTCTATTCTTTATTAATATTTTATTTTGCTCCTGTTGGTTATCTAAACCTTTTTTCACTGATCACTTCTCTTTTAGCTGAAGACCCAACTTGCTTTTATCTTACATGTATATCTTTCACTAACAGTGTACTTTGCGGCACTTTCATCTGTGTATGTGCTTCCAGTGCAATATTAGCTGCCCCATCTTCTACCTTGGCCTAAGGCATGCAGTCCAGATGGGTATCTGGTTCTCAGGATCAGCTCTAACAGGAGACCTTACTTGAGGTGTAGACAGAATTGGTGGGAAAGAAATGGACATTTAAATATGGATGGGTGTATAGATATACAGATGATAAAAGCAAAATGATGCTTAAACTTATTTGGAAAAAATTAAACCAACAGCTTTAGACAAAGAGAGAACAAAAATGGGGGAAAGTAATGTCTTAAATCATAAAGGAAAGATTAAATTGAGAAATGAAGAGGGGGGAGAAAGGAAAGAAGGAAAGAATTAAGGTAGGAAGACAATGATAGAATGTGTGGAATTTTCACCAAGGAAAAATTTTGGCACATAAAAGATGTATAGATAACACAGTTTTGGTTTTTTTAAATGTTATGAATGTGAAAAGTTTCATGCAGTCACCTTGCCAGAGGGCACAATGTGAGCCAGAGGACAAATTAGAGCAAACTAGTTCAGACAAGAAGGATCAGTGTACCCCAGGAGCTGGTGCCCTGTCTTTTAAGCATAAGAAGCTGAGTCTGCTTTTGATGCTGTTCTTCTCGTCCTTGCTGCTGAGGACACAACCAGACCATTATTTCCCTGATGGATGTATTTGAGAGATCCCTGGTGGAGGATGTCTCTGAGAGCTTTACACTGAAGTTATGTGATCACTAAGGGCTTTGATACTCCCAGGATGTGGTTTCTCTCACTGTGCCACTTGCACAGTAACGCACAGCTGTGTCTGAGTCCTTCAGGCTGGTCCACCACAGGTAGGCAGTGCTGGCACAGTTGTCTGTGGAGAAGGTGAACTGGATCTTGGAAGGATGGTCCATAATGTGTTTCTTAGTTAGGATCAATCCTTCCCACCCACTCCAGGCCCTTCCCTGGTTCCTGGTACACCCAGTGGATCCAGTAGCTGGTAAAGCTGTATTCAGAGGCTTTACACGAGATCCTCAGAGGATCCCCAGGCCTTTTCATCTCTGCTCCAGACTGCACAAGCTGAACCTCAGTGATGTTACCTGTGTGGGAGACTCAGGACTCAGAGATCAGAGGATCCAACCTCCACACCATCCTCTGTGACCCCAAGCCCTTGGTCATCCCTGACCTGGGAGAGGAGCCATGAGGAGGGCAAGGATGTTGGCAGACCCTATCTTTGAAGTAGAATAGAAAGAGAGAGTACTGAGGATACCAGATGGGCTGTGAAGGAGACTCCACTGGGAAAGGGTACCAATGGACTTAAATGGGATGTTGCCCTCACTTTGCATAATTTACCACTTGCCCTCCACATGAGACTCCAAAAGTGTTCCTCTCCAGTGTTCATAACCAAAAAGCCTAAGGACAGAGAAAGACACTTGTCTTGAGCCACCTGAGAAGGTCAACAAAATATCCCTTTAATCCTCCCCCTACATACCAGTGCTGTAGGCCTGGACTGCACAGAGCTGGGGCCACAACCACCTCCAAGTCACCTTAATCCACAAAAGGAATAGGATGGAGTAAAATTCTAATGAACCTGCAATCCAAGTTCCCACAAGGTCAGGGGCACCAACTTTTCACTCTTCAGCTTTGGTTGAGGATACATATTATGAGGGAGTTCCTCTGTCTTCTTAGAGAGGGTGCTAAGGATTATGGCCACCCAAAGACATCCTCCCAATAGAAACACCAGGTATTTCTGGGATGATGGAACTGTAAAGGATGTCCTGGGGCCTGAGGGATGGGATTTGTGACTGTGGGCAATGAGCTTGTTTCAAAGCTGCCTTTCTGGTCCATGCAGCTTCCAGTGAAGTGCTCTTCATCCTAGGTACTGATCCCTTGGATTCATATTGGACTTTACTTACTTCTCTTGGACATTATAACTTTCTTTATCACAAGAAGTTATCTCACAGTGTTTAGACTAAATAAAGGAAGAATGAAATTGTAAGTATATCAATTTCTTCTAATATTCCACACCATGTAAAATGACTTTATGATGTTAAATAAGACATCTACTCACATATTGGAATTTGGACAAATTGCTACCAAAATGTTAACATTCATGTCAGGCCTAGGCTTTATTTAGCTATAATACAGCTTCCTTCTTGCAACGATCTAATCTGGACTTTTTGGTGGACCTGACCTGGATGAAGTGGCTTTCTTTCTTTATAACACTTCTGAAAGTAATTCATGGTTGGAATGATTTCTGAGTGCCATTGGAGTACCCACACTAGTCAAATCTTCATGAAATCTCATCTTTTACCTCCTTAAGGATGCCCCTGCCATCCAGACCTGACTTCTTCCTGAAACATAAACTTTAACTTCATCACCATTAGGAAGCTGAAAATATCATCTAAACTACTTGAGTGTGTGGATACTGGAAACTATAGTGTCTTGGGTACCTAGGCTTGCTTAGAAAAGTACCACAACTTGTTGACACAAATCAGTAAGAATCTATTCTCTCAAGAACAGGAGACTAGATGTTATTAAAAAGGTATGCATGTGTCCATGCTCCTGTGAAGTCTCAGAGGGAGAAAATGTTCCATGACTCTCTCTTGGCCTCAGGTGTCTGCTAGGATTCCTTGGCATTCTTTGGCTTTTATCTGGAAAGCCCCAAGCTCTCCCTCCTTCCTCACATGTCCATCTTCCCTCTGATTATGTTTACTCTTATTATAAAGGCACCAGTCTTTGGATTAGGGGCCACCTGCATCCAATACAACCTCACCTACAATTAAGAAATTATATCTGCAAAGACCCTATTTCCAAATAAGGTCATATTTTTAATTTCTAGAGGACATGAATTTTTCAGGACAATTATATCCATTACATGTAATTTTATTTTAAATGCAAACCAGGGATTAGTGGCATGGGAATGCAGCTAGGTATCATGCAAATATTTCTGCATCTTATTTTAATTTCCTGCAGGAAATAATCTATTCTTACAGGAAGAAGCAGAAAGGGCAGAATTTAAAAATTGACAAATAGGGAGAATCACTTCATTTTGATCATTCACTTATAGGCAAGAAAGATGATATAACATTTAATTAGCTTTGAACTCAGGAAATATGGAGATAACCATTATAAGAGCTAAAATGATATATTTTATTCTATCTAAGCCCTGGATAATGTTGAGGTTATTTTTTTCAAATAAACATTACTGATTACAGAATAGAAACAATTTGGGTGACTTTGTAATACTCAAAGTGCATTAGTGGATAAGATTATTTTAACATGTTTTCAAGATATAGGTAAGTTACAGAACACTTGCTGAGCATGAGGCATTTTATAAGAATAATCAACCATCCTCCATGAGTCATTGTCAGGCATGAAGGGGAACAGCTCAAGGGAATAGGGTTTGTTCTGTGCACAAACATTATATGAATAATTGAAAACCATGCATGTGCATGGCATATCTGTGCAGAAATTATGCAGGAATTATTATTTTCTTACCTTAAATGTAACCTAGGGTGTTCTACATGCTGAGCAACCTCAAAGTTGTTTCTTATTCAAATGACTTCATCTTGTAAAATATTTAACTTAATGATGAAATAAAGGGGGAATCAAAATACTTGAGTGGTTTAAGCTCAGTGTTCAATCTTCCCAAAAGTTTATATCAAGGCAGAAATGATTGGGGCAATTCTCTGGTTAAGTATCATTACATATTAACTCAATGTATTGTAGGTATAATAAGTAATTTATTGACAAATAGTGAAAGCCTAAATAAAGAAAATTATTAGAAATAACATTCATGCAGACTTTGGCTAATTTCACCAAATTTGAAAATGATGATTGGAAAAAGACCTTGACCAAAAGAGGGAAATATTAATACAAAAGAATTTTTACAGCTAAGAGATTTCAAAGTGTGCTGGGAGGTCATTCCATAGATTATGCCTCTGCAGGTCTAAAGGATATCTCACAGTAAACAGAGCCTCAAGCAAAAGTGGAAAGACCTAGGGATGTCCAGACAATATAGGCAAGTCATACAACCCTGTGAAATCAGCACCCTGTTGGTAGACCTTATTTTGGAATATATGATCATCTATATCCCCAATACTATAGAGTTCAACTCATTTATAATTTCCCTACTCTTGAATCTTCTAGCCCTTTTCTTTAAACCTAAAATTATCACTATATCCATTAAATATATGTCTATGAGAGTTAAGTGTTTGGTCTGTTCACATGCTGTTTGATCTCTGAGTCTCAGCTGATTTGTGTCAACACCTACTATCCAGTTCTTCAGACTTGCCCAGGACAACTAACAAAATTATGATGATGGATAAGCCCCATCCCAAAAAATAAAGAATGTCTACAACTGCAGTCTAAACAGTTCCTTCCATCTGCCTTATAATATCTAAGTTCCCTCTCAATCTGAAGCACAAAAAACATCACCCCAAATTTCTGAAGATTGAGGAATGAAAAAACATAAAGAGTGGGAGTCCAAATGCAGTCCACTGTAGATTTATTGTTATTGTAGTCATTAGCTGGTAGTAACAGAAAAACTTGTAATATTTATACAAAGATAGTGGTTGCCAGAGTTTCTGAGGTGAGGAGCAGGGAAGAATAAGTGGAACACAAAGCATTTTTAGGGCACTGGGGTTGATCTGTACGATATTGCAATGGTGTATACATGTCATTATACATTTGTCAAAACCTATGAAACTGAACAGCACATAATGTAAACCTTAATGTAAACTATAGTCCTTGGTTAATAGCATTGCTTCAATATTGTTTCATCAATTGTAGCAAATATACCACATGAATTAATAGGGGAAATGTGGGTGGTTTATATGGGAATCCCCTATATTTTTGAGGTTTGATGTAACATTTCTGTAATCTAAAACTTCTATAAGAATAAAGTTTATTATTATGAAAAATGAAAATGAAATGAATATAAAGAAATATAATCTGAAACTGGTAATTGAGATCTTGAAAATATCCCGGTACTGAGATCCATAAATAATTTGAATAGAAATTTATTCCATCAACAATCATAAGACAAAGAGACATTGCCAAGAGTATAATGATGAATGCCTAGAGTTAAGCACCATTGTGACCCCTCCACGCTGAGGCAGAATGAGCCATTTCAGCATAGAGACATAAGCTCAAAAGAAAGCAAAGCAATAGAGGCATCTTGATATATGTATCCACTCAATATCTACCCAAAACTTTTGAATGTTAATAAAAATATATTTAATATTAATTCCATAATTCAATGAGAAAGAATTGTTTGAAAAGTACATTTAGCTAATTAAAAGTCATTAAAATAAAATGTAGAAGAAGGTCTCAGGAGGCTGAGGAACAGGGAAAACACTTGATACAGGAAATCCCTCTACAACCTCCACCTGCTCCTTCTCTTGGTGCTTGGTACCTGTGCTGTGCTCTGTGTGCTCTGAGTATCCCCTGCTGCTCAGCACTCTCTCTGCATATGCAGGTTTGTGTGTGGGCTCAGACACAGACTTCCCCTTATTTTATACCCACCCAGTAATACACATTTTTAACCACAACAGTCACAGCTCAGCTACAGTGAGAACTTGGATGTTCTTGGATGTCTATCTAGAGATGAAGAATTTACTCCAGAGAGGTGGATCATAGTATGCATTTCTGTTATGCTATATTTTGCTCCACTATTGCTGCCCCTCACAGGGCCTAACAGATTTAAAACCATCAGGAACCCAAAACTGTAATGGAGAATACAGGGGCAGTGCAAGAGAGACACAGGATCTATGTGGGTTTCTTAGGGTCTGGGACTGACTCATATAGGTGAGCCTTGGCCAGGAATCTGGAGACAACATGGAGATAAAAATCAGGAGTTACAACTATCATACACCTTATCCAGGTAACCCTTATTGGAAATTTCTGATGTCCTCAAAGGGAGAAGTAACAAACAAATAGAAGAATGTACTCAGGAATCTTGGTTTACAGGACAACATGTGTGATTCCTGAAGAATACAGACCAGAGTGTGGAAACAATGCACAGATACTGAAAGCTGATTTTCACACAGGATGCCAAGGGATAAAGCAGGGAAGGTCTTCAGGGCCTCAGTCTCTGTTTAGAATCTAGGAAAGGAAGCCTGTACCCATCCCCTGGGATGACCCCTCCTTTCATCAGAGGCTTAGAGATTCAGGCCAGAGAAACTACCAGTCCACAGAGAGAAAGCTTCTGAGATCATGGAAAAATATAATCTGAACCTATAAGAAGCCCCCACTGATAGAAAAATAGCTGACTTTCCCCTCTCTCTCCTTTCTCAGGAAAACAGGTTATGATGAGCTCATGCCTTATTTTCCTCCTAACATCCCACTCAGCACAGCCTGTGAAAACATTTTCATGAAAAATGAAGAAGATACATATCTGGGTTCATATTCAAAATCAGCCCTGGAGATTTGCATGAGTTTCGGCAGTTCATTGGACGAATCTCAGGGGATTTACCACCTCTATAATGACTATGTGAATATTCACCACCTGGATGTGAGGAGCAAGTGGACTGTGATCCTTCCAGCATGATCTGAGCAGAGTTTTTATTCAAAGATAGAAAATAATTGTTTACAACTGAGATGATGAATTCTTTGAGCTGTTCCTGCTCCCTCTACAATCCAAACAGGTTCTCCACTCATCGTGAACTTCCTGGACTCTAGTATTAAAAGGAGGTCATGAGGTATCCCAATGCTCCTAGCACCTCTTCCTCTCTCAAGATTCCTTGTGCTCAGGTGTGGCCTGGTTGTGGACCCTGCATCTTTGTGGGCAAGAGGCATTGAAACTTTAAAGAATCTAATTAATTCAACTGCTTGTGCATCTTAATTTTTGTTATGCCATGATAAAAACCACAGAATAATTTAGTTGAAAAATGATAATTTTCCTCATATATTTGGAGGCTGGAAGACTTCTTTTCTCCTGTAGTCAGAAGCTGGCAATCTTTGGGGTAATATAGCTTTTCCATCACTTGGTTATGTCCTCTCCTTTCTCTTCTTGGTTCCTTCATATTTTTGGCTGCTAGCTCTTCCCAGAGGCTTTCTCTTACTGAATTTGTTCTGCTTATAAAGGACCAATGTAATCTACATTAAAGCTCATTCTCATTCTGCTGTACCACAGCTTAACTAAAAATAACAGTTTCCAGAAATCTACTTTATGATGGGTTCACACACATACATGAATGAATATGAAAATCAGGAACAAATCTAAATTTGGAGGACTTAACTCAATCCACCAAAGACAGATCTATGGAGCTGAAAACAAGACATGAATTTCTCTTGGGGATAGAATCATGTCGCTGACCAAAGGTGTGTTCAGGTCCCAAACCCTGGGCCTGTATATGAACGTATTTGAAAGAGAACCTCCAAATATGCTCTAAGTTAAGATGTGCCCAAATGGAGTGAAGGAGGGCCACAGTCCAAAGTGCTTATTTCCTCATAAGTAAAGGAAATTGAACACAGGGAAGAAGTGACAGGGAGCATCCAGAAGATGGATGTCAAGGGAATTCAGAAGAAAAAGGAGGAGATGCTGCCATGGGCATAGTCATGTTACAGAAAAGCCAATAAGGCCCAAAGATTGCCTGCCTGCCAGGAAGTGCTGACCTTGGGAGGAACCAAGCCTTCTTGCCTCTGAAGTGTGAGCCAATAAATTCCTTTTCTATGGTAATTTTCAAAGCCAGGAAACTAAAACATATTCCCAAATGCAAACTGCATTAATTTCATCATAACATCACAAAATCTTAAGCCATCTTATTGCAAAAAAGGAAAGAAACAATCATTAAAATCATTTATGGATGTGGTTTGTTCTGCAAAAAAATTTCTACCAGTGAAACTTAGATAACACATTTTCTTTTTTCTAAATACAATAGTGTAACAACAGGAAGTAAATCCCATTTTAAAAGAGATAGTCTGGTAGGAAAGCAGGTGCCATGGTTCCCTAGCAAGACCAAAGCCGAGCAAGGTGAACTTCATTATATTTCAATGTGAGAGTCATATGTGGATGGATGTTTTGTATTCCAGGCCTGTTCAAGCAGCAGTCTCACTCTTGCTATGTGCTGTCACCGTGCCCATGCTCTCACTGAATGCTGGGTTCTAGATGTCACCCTCTCAGCACCCTGGAAGTGCATTGTCACTTTACCTGAAAACTTTGATCAGGCCTGACCCTCTCAAAGAATAGCAGTGTTTCTACTAGTAATATTTTTCTAAAACCCTTGGAAGCTTTGTGTGCAGATCAAGGGGATTCAAACCATCAGACAAAATTACCCTCAACAGATGCTTCCTGTATAACTGCATTTTCACCAATCGTGTCTCCCTCTGAGATACTTGACTGGATCCATGTTCATCCACACCCTCATTAGTAAACGTCCATTCAGTTAAACTTCTGTATGGAGCCTTGTTCTCTGTTTGATGTCTTCCCAGAAATTGAAAGAGTTTCTTGATAGATCATCTTTTGGCCCAGTTCTCAGAGTATGCTATCTGGATATACTGAGCATTTCATGAACCAAGAATTGTTGGCTCTTTATGCTTAAGAGTTTAATTCTCAGATTAACCCTTTCCTCTACATATTCCTATAAACTAAAAGGAGAAACCAAGCTGCATCTTCTACACTTAGCTTGGGAATGCCATCAACTAAATATCCAAGGTCATTGCAAACAAGGTCCACTGACTGGAAATTCTGTGGTTTCTGTGGATTTTCCTCACATGTTGATGTCTTCTCTTTT
>JAQZBX010103946.1:0-10988 GCA_029593785.1 Cabassous unicinctus | reverse complement strand
GAAGGAGGATGATCCATTGATGGGCCCTTGATATTGATGACTATGCTTATAAGACTTTGCTCTTGAAATTGAAACTTAGCCTAGTGTTGTGGGGTACCTAAGAGTTGCCTCCTGAGAGCCTCTTTGTTGCTCAAATGTGGCCTCTCTCTAAGCCAAACTCAGCATATAAATGCATTACCTTCTCCCCAGTATAGGATATGACTCCCAGGGATGAGCCTCCTTGGCACCAAGGGATTACTACCAAGCACCAACTAGCAATGCAACTGGAAAAAGACCTCTAATAAAAGGGGAGAAGGTAAAGACATATGAGTTTATATGGCTAAGAGACTTCAAAGTGAGTCGGGAGGTCATCCCAGAGGTAACGCTTATGCACATCTCAGCAGGATCTCACAGACTGCCAAAGTGGATACTACCGCAAATAGTGGGGCTCCTGAGGGCTCTGCAGACACCCAGGTCCTATGGTCAGGGCAGATAGCTCTGGAAATTGGTGCCTTGCCAGTGGTCCTACTTTGGAGTTTGTGCTCCTGAGAGTGACAGAGTTGGGCTCAATTATGGCTTCCCTACACATGGCTCATCTGTCTCTTCTATTTAAACCGATACTTGGTACTGGAGTTTGTAGGTATACATCCAGAGGTTGTAGTGTCTGGTTTGTCCATTTGCCAGCTTGGCCCAGAAACTCAGTGGAGTGGCAACATCTCCAGTTCATTGAACTCACCCAGGACAACTAACAAGGAGGTGAGGATTGACAACCACCAGACCAAGGAAATGAGAGAGCCAAAAACTGCAAGCAAGAGATCCCATCCATTGGCTGTATGGGATCGAAGCCTCCTCTCAATTAGAGGTGGAGTGGACATCACCATTCCAGAATCTTCAGGATTGGGGAATGAAGTATGGACTAGAGTGGACTTACTGGTATACTACTATAGACATATTTTGATTCTAGCATTGGAAGAATTTAAAACATTGATGTTAAGGCAGTGACCACTGGAGGCTCTGGGGGCAGGGAGAGGGAAAAACAGTTGTAATAGGGGAGCTTTTTTGGGACTTGGGAATCATCCTCAATGACACTGCAATGACAAATACAGGCCATTTCATATCATCACATAACATGCAGAACTGTGTGGGAGAGAGTGTAGACTACAGTGTGAACTATGGTCCATGCTCAGTGGCAAAGCCTCAGGATGCGTTTATCAATTGCAATGAATGTGCTACAGTAATGAAGGATGTTTATGTGGGAGGGTGTGGAAGGTGTGGGGAGTGGGGCATATAAGAATCAGTATATTTTTTGTGTAACATTTATGTAATCTAATTATCTTTGAAAAATTTTTTAAAAAACGAACAAAAAATAAAAAAAAAACACCTATAGAACTAACTAACTAACTAGCTAACTAAATGGAATGAAGAGAGAGAGAGAGAGAGAGAGAGAGAGAGACTGGAGAAAGCACCATAGAAGCAAAAGCTGAAAACAATAAAACCTGGAAGAAAAGGGAGAGATCAGCAGATATCACCTCATGCCTTGCCATATGAAACAAAAGCCAGGGATCTCCAGTAGACGGTCTTCAAGAAGAAAGCATTGCCTTGATGGTGCCTTATTTGAACATTTTCACAGCTTTAACTGTAAACTAATAAATTACCATTGTTTAAGCCAATGCATTTCATGGTATCTGTTTTAAGTAGCTGAGAAACAAAAATAGCACATCTCTCTCCTTTTAGTGACACATTGTTGTAATTTTTGCTTCCATTTCCTCTTCTCATTCCCAGCTTGTGGACTCTTGGCAGATTCATCTGTATAAAGCAAACTCTAATAATGAACAGTTGCAGGGTGTTCTTTGGTGAATGTGTTATGTTCCAGGCAAAATGCTACGTGTTTTATAAACTCTGTCTTCTTTAATCCTAATAGCAACTCTATATGATAAGATTCTGTGTTCATTTTGAGCTGGTACTCAAAAACCATGTTGCTTCCCCAAAGAGACTCCAAAAATCCATAGCCTGCTATTCAGGGTGCTTTCTGCTTTGCCCTATTTACTGATTTATTCTCAGTTCCACTCTTTCATTTCCTGTTTTAGATTTTCCTGTCAAGCTGATCTATTCTCTTTTCCCAAAGTACATAACCTGTGCTTCCCTATTCACTTATGTTTCCTCTTTCTGTTCCCATTATCTGGTATATATTTCCCTTAATATTGCTTTACTAAGTCTTCCCTGACCTTCTCTTATGTACATGTCATACTTTGTTTGCTGTGGTTATTGTATCTTTATTTCATAATTTGATTAGAAACTCTTCCAGAACAAGGAAACCCTTTTGGGGGACATATTTCTTTACCTCTATATCGTGCTATTCCCAATATAAGAGCTTGTTCATGGAAGACCCTTAATAAGTTTGTGTTGAATAAGAGCTCACTGTCTGAAAAGTACTTTACTAAAGCAAGGCACTATATAATGTATTGTGAAGGACACAAGAAAGAATAAGACAAAATCTATGTCCTTTAATTTATATTATCTCAACAGGGCAAAACCCCAGAAATAGTCAGATATTCATAGTATAAGATGACATTTTGCAAGTGCAAAAATGAGAGACATGTTCAAGAAGTTTAAAGGAGGGAAACACCACAATAACCTGGGTGGTCTGAGACAACTTCATGGAAGGGGTGCAAACTGAGGTCAGCCAGAAAGATAAATCATGTTTGAAATAGAAAGGGGGATGTGGTGTTTCAAATGATAGAAGTGCAGCAATGAGTGTCATCCATTTATTTTCAGGGATAAAAAAGAGAAGAGCTGAGTTCTACATTGAGGCATTTGGACTTAGCTTCGTGAGCAATGGACATACTCCAGGTTTTTAATTTACATGAGAAGACAATACAGTGTGTTGATTATAAGAATCAGCTTTGGAGTCAAATACCTGGCTTTAACTTCAGAAACTTAATTGGTATTTCTTTCACTCAGTTTCTCCTATTAGGAACTTAGGAATATTAATTTAGCAGTTGTATATTTGAAAATGTGGAAAGAATAGTAATTTTAGACAGAAAAACTAGTTCAGTATTTGAAAGCTAATGCAGTTAGTATAGGATTTTGGTACATGGTTTTTAACGAGAGTGTCAAGAGAATGAAAATGAAGAGAAATGGATGGGCATTATAGTAAAACTATCAGGAGGTTTGATTATGGTAAACAAGGATGAGATGAGGTGTAAAGGAAAATAGGAAGTTTAAAGCTTGAACAACAGAAAATGTGATAATATCAATGGTTGAAGGAGAGAGAAGTGGCAGCTGGATTTAAGGCAGTTAATGATGAGTAGTGTGTTATTTAATCTGATGTATGCCCCAGGCATAGGAGTCAGTCACTCAGTAAATGTCTGCTGTTGATGAGCAAGAAAAGTGAAGTCTTCTATTAGTTGTTGGCAAAGCCCTTTTCGCATTTATTTTAATAATGATTATGCTTAGAATCAGATGTTAATACCCAACCTAAAGATCCTAGTATGAAAGAAAATGAAGGAAAAGATTTTTATCATCTTTAACACAGAATTGTTGATCAGTTTCAAATGACTATCACTTGCACATTTATTATGGGCATAGACAAGATTTACCTTTCATCTGGAGAGAGATATTGACTATTATATTTCAGAATATTTTTTATTTTACTCATGACTTAGCATATTGGTGAAAGCACATACTACTTTTTGGCAGGGGAATTGATTCTTCATAATTAAATAATGACCCTAATTATGTTAGAACTTTGAAGTCAGATCTAATTGCAGGTTGTGTTCTGTTTATCTTTTATGAGGGTTTTATTAGGACAGTTTTCCAAGAGGGCCTGTGATGAACTATGTGAAATGTAATCTGTATTTGATATATCCAAAGGCCATATCTCTTAAGGTCTGGCACACATTTCTTTGCTAACCATAAAAATCATGCTAATTGGCTCTTAGTCACCAAATATATAGATTCTGAGAACCTGAGTAAAGCAGCAGAAAAGTCTTCTGCCTTCTATTCATTCGCAAATTAAAATTGCCAAATGTTTTAAATACATGGCCTTGATGCCAAAATAGCCTCACATTCTCAGCAATAGGATTGGGTTAGGTCATTTCACATGTAGTCAAAATACTTCTAAAAACCAGAGCAACCTACATGGTAAGAGAATGAATCCTGAATTGACTTAGGACTATATTTTAAAACTAATATCTTATGACTGTGTCTAATTGATAGGGAATATTTAGCAATGTAGTTCATAGCTTAGCTGTTAAGGCAGAAAAAAATCCTAATTTTAGCAAAGGAAATAAAAGTACCTACACTAGAAAGAGAGCTTAAAATTGTATACATACAAACGTGGTTAGATAACTGATCTACCTATGGGTGGCAGATTTTTGAAATTTTGAGATCCCCACTCCCTGGTATACATTTTTTGTATAATCTCCTCTCCTGAGTGCAGGCTGGACCTGTGATTATAATGGGTTATCACTACCATGATTATATTAGGTTATATGGTAAAATGTATTTTGAAGATGTAATTAAGGTCTCTAATCAATTGACTTTGAGTTAATCAACAGGGATATTATGCTGGGTGTGTCAGACCTAATCAGGCAAGCCCTTAAAAAAGACAAGAAGCAGTAGCAGATGACACACAAAAATAAACAGCTCTCTATTAGATGCCTAAATCCTCAGGAGAACATACCAGGCAGGCCAATTTGATTTCAAGCAACTCTGAATGTGAGAATATTCATCCAAATAATGAACTGAGTCTATTTTCTAACAACTTCATCTATAGTTCTAATTCTCTTGCCCCCTGAGATAGGCCTGGGGTGAAGCCCATTATAAGGGTCCCATCCTTCCTTCTCTTCTTCAAAGTAGACTTCTCTGTTTAAACGTCAGAAGCCCCAAATTGCCTGGGTTCAATTTCAAGTTCTGCAAGGCACTAGTTCATTTTTTTTTGTCCCATTTGGAAATGTCAATAAAGTCAGGATCCAACTTTTTGCTCTCTCAAATTATTATAAAATTAAATTAGCTAATTGTATTTTATCCACAAGATTTGGAGTATTACTATCTGTATTCTTTTCAGCATAACAATAATCATCAAAAGTGATACCTAGAGCCATTGACTGTACACTTTGAATGGATTGTGTGATATGTGAATAAAACTTTAAAAAAGAAAAAAGACTACCTGAAAAAAGAGTGAATATAAGATATTCAAAGTCTTTACTGCTTGAGAGATTTATGCAGCATCCTTTGAGTTAATTAAGTGAAATTATCAAATGTGCAAATTGTAGGATTTATATTTCCTTTCCATTAAAATCCTTAATAAGTTCCAAATCTAATTTTGATTGATAGTTATGTAGGTTTAGGATCCTGAGGAAAAAATACTTTTAAAAAACATTTAAAATATTTCAAGAGAGCATTTTTAAAATACTGTAATTATAATGGCTTAATGATACAAAATTTGGTGAGGTGTTGATGTACATAACATTTATGTATTACATTAAATTAAAGGGATACACAATTTGGAGCAAATGATAAATACATATAACATACTAGGCATAAAAAATGATGATGTATAATAGCCCAAAGAAAACAATTAAAGGCTGCTAAAAGAGAAATGTTGTTATTTGAGACACTTAAAAGACAACAATAAAATGGTCTAGTCTGTAGTAGAGAGTAATGGATTCAACTTCAAGAATTCTGCCTTTTTTTTTTCACCCTTATTTTAACATCTGTGATTTCAGTTTTATAAAATGAAGAGGCTAGGCTAAATAACCCCAGATTTTCTTCTAATCTTAATAACTGTGTTTCTAAATTCTGCATCTCCAATAAGCTTGAATTTGTGTATTTTGAAGAGAAAAAGAAGCTTTTACAGAAATTTTGAGAATAGCCTCAGAAAATATATATTGTTGTGAATAGGATTAAATATTTTCTCTGGATTGTCTGGAAGTGACAGGACTGAAAAAATATGTAAGGACAAGTGTACTTTTCATCCTCATCCACTGTAGATAACTACTGACTAATTTGAATTATTTCTCTTAATATTTGATTGAGGACAATTATATATAAAATATGTACTTTTTTTCAAAAAAAAAGCTTGAGTGCAACTTAATTTAAACCATATAATTCGGGAAGTCTGATTTTATTATCTGTCATTCAATACAAAAGTAATTCATCCTTTCTTCACAGTGAAATGTATAGTATGTAGAATAAGCCTTTTGTAAGAGCACATAAACAATTTGTTTTAATGCAGTGACTCAGGTTTTATTGTGTATAAGAATCTCAGGGTGGAGTTGTGGAAATGCAGGATTAGTATAATTATTAATATTAGTCCTTACTCCAAAGTAACTCAGATTCAATATGAGGTGTGAAGCCCAGAAACCTACATTTATAATAAAAACTCCATAATTCTGATTCACAGGGCCTGTGCTGGATTGAATGGTGCATCCTCATTTGGACATGTTCTTGATTGCCTTTGTTCTGTGTTCTGGTGGGTGTGGATCTATTGAAAATAAGATCTCTTGAAAATGTTGCTTCAGTTGAAGTGTGGCCCACTAAGTCAGGCTGGGCCTTAATATGGGTAATAGAGTCCTTTATAAGCAAAGTGAAAGTCAAAGGGAGAGAGAAGCCACCAGAACAGCCATAAGCTGCTAATAAATTCCTGTTGTTAGGTCAAACCATTGTATGGCATTTCTTCTAGCAATTAGGAAACTAAAACAGGGCCCATTCTTTGAAAAATACTGCTAAATTGCCTAGATCAAGAAAACAAATTTAGATTGCACCCTAGGTACAAATTCACTGCCTATTAAAGTGTCAGTATTAAAATGTCTGTCTCTATTCTAATCATAACACCCATCTAAGAGAGAAGTTCAATGTCTTCTCACAGATTGCTTAATGCATTTTGGTGAGATTTCTAAAGAACAGTAGTGTATTAATTTGCCAAAGGACTGCCTATGTAAAGTACCAGAAATCTGTTGGCTTTTATAATGGGGGTTTATTTGGGGTAAGAGTTCATTCCAAGGCCAGGAAATGTCCAAATCAAGGCATTAGCAGAGATGCTTTCTCACCTGTTAGCTACTGTTGATTCCTGTGTGTTACCACGTGGCAAAGCAAGATCTCTGCGAGGTTTCAGCCTTCCCCTCTGGGCTCATGATCTCCTCTTGAGTTGCTCAATGGGCCCAGCCTCTTGGGGCTTTGTGCTTAAGCAATCCTGTAATCTTTTCTCTCCTGGTATAGGGCTTGTCTTTTAGGGCTTCAGGCCTTGCAGCTCAGTGGTGGGCAGTACTGGAGTCTTTTCTCTCACATGGCAGTTCCCATTTTTCCTAGCTCTATCTGTGTAAGTTCATTGAAATCAGACTCAGCAAGGGGGTGGTAACTCAACCTGTGGCACACTTCAGTGATGTCCAAAAAAACCCTCCATCAATCTTAACAGGTAATCTAATCAAAGGCCAATCAGCTGAATTAAATGCAATCATAGGGTATCGCACCCAGAGGAATAGATTAATTTACAAACATAATCTTTCTCATTTTGGGATTCATAAAATAATCTCAAACTGCCACAAGTACCATTTGTATATTTTACCTGAATTTAAATTTGAAAGATGCATTTTATTTACTTTAAATTGTCTTTCAGTCTTTACCCAATAATTTTTGCTTATTGTGTAAAATCAAAACTACAAGTTAAACAATAAATTCTAGAGTGCACATAACTCCTACATATGTTTCTTTTAAATAGTCAACAATTCTGCTCGTTTTTAGAATATTCACAAAATTGTAGAAGTATTTATACCTAGTAGCCTCCTTTTACTTTTCATCCCTGCAAATAATCAACTTTACAAATTTAAAAATACCTTCCTTTCAAAAACATACCCAAACCATGTCTAACTAATTGAGAAAATCATAAAAAGTCCACATATACACTGGAAATGCTATATTGGGATTAGTAGATCAACTAAATAATTTTATGCTGATCTTATAAAGTTAAAATAGATTCTTCTTAAGGCTACCTTGATTCCCCAAGTAAGAAAAATTTCATCACATTTTTTTCTTTCGTTTTGTTTTTGTTTGTAAAGACTGTGGTGAGTTCTTCCAAATAAAATCAACAAGTACCTGTGACAGAATGTCACAGGTCATTACTGATCTCATTTTAAAATTCTTCTCCAGGCTCTTCCCTTTCCCCATTCGCTTTCTGCCCAATGTGAAGGAAAAGTGTCCCATTTATTCCACAATCTTTGTGGCCCTGTAGGGTTTGAATTTATTTTCGGATTGTTTGATATGCTAGAGTAGAACAGTGTAGAAAAATGTAGTCAAGGTGTTTATTGAAATATGATTTCCTGTAGCTATCAAGTGCTGACAGTGCAGTAATATCCAGATCCTTCGGGAGATTTCAGGAGTGGTTGACACAGGGATTGAGTTTACATGAAGCATGGCTCTGATTGCATTCTTTTGACAAATAGAAATATGCAAGATATTACATTTTTAATAAGTGTGGAAGTTGAGAAGGAAGTAAGTTTTTGATTTACAAATTTAGAGTTATTTCCTGTGTTTGAGTTTGAACATTTAAATTCCATTCAAGCTAATGCACCTACCTGTGAAGTTGGTCAACTGATTCACCAATATTAAATTACCAAGCAAGAAATTTTTCCTATTGGCAATGTTTCTGCCTTACTGCACACTTAAATTGCCAATTATCTGTATTAAAATTGTACTCAGTTTTGAGCCAATTGACCTTTGATTTTATGCTGATGAGCTATTATTCAAATTTTTACCCCGATGTTGCATCTTAGCCGTAAGAGAGAATTTTTGTTCAGTCATTTGATTCCTGTGTACCTGGCTTAATGCCTCAATTAATTCCTTGATTCTTATAATAGAGCTTTTTGTTTAATTTGATTTTTAAATAATGTTTAAAATTTAGTTGCTAACAAAATGGCTTACCCCATCTAATTTATTAAATAATTCAAAAGTGCTAAAAATTGAAGAATATCTACTTGTGAAAGGTTTAAATATATTGTACAGGTTTTTGAAAAGGAAAACAGGAGAAATTATCTGTAGGAGCTTGGCTGTATTTTCGATATTAATGTGGGCTGCATAGAGCATTTCCAGGACTTATTCAGTCTTGCAATATTCCTTTTTGCATAAAAGGGCTTCTAAAGAATGATTATTACCTATGGCAGCAAATTTTCCCTTGTCTTAGTAGGCAGAATAACTTCTTTTACCTGAGCATGCAAATATGTTATAGACCCTCTGATCATGTTTCTGTCTTTGAAGTATCTCCTGGAAATTTTAGAATCAAAGTTAAAATCCTTCTTTTGTTCTCTAACTGATATTTGCTGACCTTAGGGGGTCCAAGTTACCAGCTAAATGTTTCATCTGTTTGGGATGCATAATGAAGGGTCCACAAGAATTATTTTTACTTCGTATCTACTTGTATTTCATAGATTCTACAGTATGTATTTTTTTTTTTACATTTTAGCATTTCTGCAGTGAAAATGTGTCTTACAATTTTGTTAGACTTTATTTGGCATTGCTTTTTCTTTCTCTGGAATACATAAAATATTTTCATCTTAAAATAGATGACATCTTAGATTCAATGAAATAAAATATTAAAATATTACTTCATTTTAGGTGATACTTATCGAGATTGAAACAAACAGAGTTACTGAAAACTCAGAATGACTGGGTGGGTTTAGAATTAGTTCTCAGACTAATATTGATTTCAGACAACTCTAAAGCATAGTTCGATTGCTTGTGCTCTGTGGAGCTCACTGTTTTATTTTTATTGCTTTAAATGGCTTACCAAAATAGTATCTACCCTGATCCTTACTGTATCCCTTCTCCCCCTTCATTCCTGTCTCCTCTATCTTTCACTCCATCCATCCCTCCATTCATCTATTCCTTCTTTCCTCCATTCTTCTTTTAACATTCACAAATGTTTAACGAGCACATTTTATGTGCTAAGGGTTTGCGAGTTGATGGAATACAGATTTTAACTCAATATAATCCCCTGTCTCAAGTTGTTTACATCTAATTGTCAAGACAAATAGGAAAATAAGCATTTGCAATAGAGTAATGGGCACTCTAAGAGTTTTACAGGGGTGTTAGAGAAGGGAAGGCATGCAATTTGTCAGAGCAGGATAGAGAGGGCAGTTGTTTGGTCATGACTGATCTGGGTCTCAAAGGATAAGAACTATCCAGATGAAAACAGAGAGGAAACATGCCTCGGGGAGAAGGAATGGCATTAGAGTTCAGAGAACCTATAAAAAACTTTATTTGGGTGAAATGTCTTAATAATGAACATAAATCTATAATGCTGGCAGATAAGGTCAAGGAGGTGGGAGGGACAGCTCATGAACGGCCTTCTACACCCTACTGAGGAATTCACATAGAGCTTTCTCTGGAAGCCAGTATGAACCCAACTGAAGAATTTTAAGTAGAACAATATTTGCCTTTTTAAAAAATCTTTCAGGCAGCAGTGTGGACTATGAATTGGAAGTAGAAAGTAAATTGAAGACAAAGACTTCAGTTTGAAGGATAATGTGGTAGACTAGATGAGAGATGATTATTCCAGGAAAGTAAATGAAGAGAAGGGTAGTATTGTTAACCTAATTAGGTGGTGTAATTTAAAAGATTTGATGAAAAATTATCTTGTGGAGTAAGATTGAGAGGGAAAAGTCAAGAACATTCCTATTTTTAGCTGGTGCAACTGAGCTAATGGCTGTATAGCATCCAAAAAGACAGGGGCATAGGAGGTAGAGTAGGTGTGGAAGCAGAATAACGATAAATTCATTTTAGGGCAGGTTGATTTTGTGAGCCCTATGGGATACCCAGTAAGTAGTTGACAAATATGGGTTCAGAATAAAGCCATTATAGGTGCTATAAGAAATATATATTATCTTATTAAATTTAAATATCACCATGTTAAGGTATCAATGTCCCGTTTTTATAGATTCAACTGTGGTCTTAGAGAAGTTAAATAACACCTGAGCTTAAAACAGCTAAAAAATACTGGAGATAGTATTGGAATC
>JAQZBX010103945.1:0-10999 GCA_029593785.1 Cabassous unicinctus | reverse complement strand
CCTCCCATATGGCAGACAGGAGTCCAATCACTTGAACATCTGCTTCCCCTGTTGTTGGTTTTATTTCCTACTTTATAGTGAAAGTGGAAGCCATCAGAGGGAAATACCTTCAACTTTTGACCATCACACTTACAATTTATCTGTATCTACATCTTCCCCTGCCCTGCCTCCCACCAGGGAAATTAAAAACCCTACTCAGTGAGGCTCCTGAGGGCTCTGGAGACATCCAGACACTATAGGCTGGGCAGACAGCTCAGGAGTTTGGTGCCCTGCCAGTGGGCCCTACTTTGGAATTTATGCTCCCCAGTGTGAAAGAGTTGGACTCAGTTGTGGTTTCCCTACACATGGCTCTTCTGCCCCTTATATTTGAACCTATAGTTAGTACTAGAGTTGATAGGTTTATGTCCAAGAGACTTAAATCTTTGGGCTTTCCATGTGCCAGTCAGGCCCTGAATCTCAACGGAGTTGCAACACCTACTCTCCAGTTCATTGGACTCACCCAGGACAACTAACAAGGAAATGGTGATGGACAACGACCATCCCAAGGAAAAGAGAGGGTCTACAACTGCAAGCAAGATAGCCCCATCCATCTGCCCCATGGGACCTAAGCCCCCTCTCAATTAGAGGCAGAGTGGGCATCACCATGCCCAAATCCTCAGGATTGGGGAATGAATGATGGACAAGAGTAGACTGTTATTCCACTATAAACTTATTGTGATTCTAGAAATGGAAGAACTTTTATCATTGATGTGGAGGCAGTGGCCACTGGAGGTTCTGAGGGGAGGGAGAGGGGAAAAATAGGTGTAACATGGGGGCATTTTTGGGACATTGGAATTGTTCTGAATGATGTTGCAATGACAGATATAGGCCATTATATATCTTGTCATAACTTACAAAATTGTGTGGGAGAGTTTAAACTATAATGTAAGCTATAATCCACACTTAGTGGCAATGCTTCAATATGTGTTCATCAATTGTAACATGTACCACACTAATAAACGATGTTGTTAATGTGGGAAAGTGTGTGTGTGGGGTAGGGAGTGGTGCATGTGGGAATTTCCTACATTTTTTTTTTATGTATCATTTATGTAATCTAAGTATCTTAAAAAAAAGAAAACATGAAACAACAACAACAACAAAATCTGCTCAGGAACCTTTCTCCATTCTCATGAGATTTCTTATGTTGTTCCAAGATGATGAAAGTTATTCCTCTGCCTAATAGATCTATTTTCTAAAAACTAACTTTTATGTTAACCTTTTTAGTCCATCTGTAGGTAATTTTGTGGCTCTGCTATTTTTTTCTTCTTCTAAATTGTACCCTTGCAACCCCTTACAGGCCCCAGTTTTTGGGTTGACTTTGCTTACTAGTGAAGTCCTTGTTCTTTCTCTTGCGTAATCTGAGGAAACCCCAATCCTGTTTTTCAACTTGATGGGATCAGGACTGCCAGGGTGTAACAATGTGGGCTGTGCCACTCGCTTTGTGGCTTCTGTGTATGGTGCCTCTGGGAGTTGTGCACTGTGCAACCCACACCACCACATATGGTAGCCCTGCATGATGTTCTCTCTGGGTGTGCCCCGTCATCTATTGATTTGTAAGTATTAAGGACCTACTATGCGGCAGGCTAGGTTCTTTGTGAGTCTGTGTTGGGGTGGGGATACAAGAGTCTCTACAGCTAGATGATGCAAGGTGGGGTGTGTAGAGAGATTCAAAAAACTCTGACAGTCTCCTAAGCAGCCAGCCCCCTTCAGATTCCCTTTTTGTGGGATATGCAAATACAGGCCTTCCAGACACCCCTGTTCCAGCTGTCCTGGTACATTTATGACCAGTAGCCCCTCTCCCAGCACTGTAGCTTTGGTCATTTCTGTGGGACTCTCAGGCTTCAGATTATGTCAGTATAATTATGTTAATATTATAATGTTTGTATAATTTTGGTAAGTACCTTTGAAACCATAAACCTTGGGGTCTGAATGATGGGATAAAACTGCCCTTTACTTGGCTGCTGTGGCCTCAGTGAGGAGGGAGGGGAGGGTCCTGGAGGGGCTGGTGAGGGAGGGAGGCAGTGTTTAGTCGGGGGACCCTTAAAGAGAGGAATCATGGGAGGTGAGGGATATGGGCATTTGAGACATGGAGAAATTTCTTGAAAGAATGTATTTGCAAACCAGAGACATTTTTGAGGGTTTGGGTCACCTTTCCAGTAGCGCCCATTGCCCTGTCTTCACCACCTGTGTTGGTGGCTCCTCACACCTTACCTGGGAATAAGGGTGACTGCATTCTTTCAAAAGAAGTGACAGCTGTGAGGAACATGCCTCTTCCAAATGTGCGTGTTGGAAAGGAATGTCAGCTTCTCTTGGGGCTTGTTAAACGTCTGAAAGAGACTTTCAGCACCTTGAGGTCAGTGCAAAACAACTGAGCCTGCCAGAGCAGTGACGCTTTGTGTGGGTTATTGTTTTTCTGGGGGATAAAGGACTATTCATAGCTTCTTGATTTATTCATAATGTCACCTTTACAATCGGCCCCCGTTTCTCTTTCACATTTCATCTGCAAAAGGGCATTTAGAAATCTCCTAAGGATATCACAGCTGTTGCTATAGTTTACAGACTGGATACCTAATACATTATCATTAATTCAAATATGAACACCTAAAAATTAGCAAGTATGCACCATTTGTTTTTAATAGCATTTATACAGTACTTGAAAAATACAACATTTTTATGCTCATTAATAACTTTTTGTATTTTGTATTTCAATTTTATATTTTGAATTTAAAGGCTGTTTATTAAGAATGTTATATTATTAAAATAAAACGTATAAAAAGCTATACAGAAATTGAAAATATACTTCATTGAATAAGCTACATACATAAAATATGATACTTTTAAAAGATATTCATTATTCATTCAAGAAATTTGCCTGAATGTCTACTGGGTACAAGGCACTGTGCTGGGTGCTATGGATATGAAGTTGATTAAGGCACAATCCTGCCCTCGAGGAGCTTACAAACTAGTAGAGTTTTTCAAGACACTACATATGTGAGCTAAAAGTGATTTCTAATGTATAGAGGAGCAAATACTTTTTGCATTGAGTATTAGTTTAGTTGTCTTTGCGAAAGCTTCTTTCTTTTCATAATATGCTGCCTCATTTACAAACACTGGGTACACAATACAGTCTCCATCCAATGGAATAGTCTTTCCATCAGGAGTTAAAAACATGGGATCCCCAGGGTGCATTGGCTTCCAGTCTTGATCCTTTCAGGAAACAATTAAATAAATTACATTTGGTCTTTCTCCAACTTTAAAACTTTTATGTCAGACTCTAGACAACTAACAAAGCATAGCCTTATATTGTTTTAAAAAGAGATGCATTAAGAGTCATATCTGTGAATTAACTGACTGAAATTTTGTAGTTTTGACAGCATTTCTAAAGTTCTCCTTTTCATTTTAATAATTGACACATATAATTGAAATTTGCTTCACTACCAGTTTTGCCTTGAATGTTGCCAAAGAAATTTATAATATTAAAAGGCAAAACTAAATATGTATCCATATATTCTACCTCTTGTCAGATGAAGTTAAATTCTGTTCAGCAAGATTTAGGAAATATCCATTAGGAATCTTCTGTTTGCAAGACAGTCTACTCTTGGGATATATAAGTGAGTAATGTCTGTTCACACAAGGAGATTCTATTCTAATGGGGATTAGTAAGAGAAAATGGGAGTGGACTGGGGAAAAGTCTAAGTCAAGGTGGATATATTTCATATGTGCCCGCACTATATGGGAATAGCTGAGTTTTCTGAAAGGCCCTATACCAGGAATTTGGATCTTTGATTCCTAAACATCAATGTTGTCATACCACAGGAACTCTAGAATAGTTCTTAAACTTTGATATGCTTGCAAATTATCTGGCTTTTTATTAAAATGAAGATTCTGATTCTACAGGTCTGGGGTAAAGGTTTGGGATCCTGCATCTCTAACATTCCCTAGCAGCATCAGCATCACCTGGGGCTTGTTAGAAATCCAGGATTTCAGTCCCCACCATAGAGCTACTAAATCAAAATCCACATATTAACAAATCCTCCAGAGATTGATATGCATAATGTTAAAGTTTGAGAAGCACTGCATTACAGCAATTTTTCTCAACCCTATCTGTGTTTTATAACCGCTTGGGGTGTTTTTTTTTTTTACTTTATTTTCCCCCACTTTCCCCCAGAATGTTTGCTTGTCTGTCTGCTCATTGTTTGCTTGCCTTCTCCAGGAGGCACCGGGAACCGAACCCGAGACCTCTCATATGAGAGGCGAGTGCCCAATGGACTGAGCCACATCCGCTCCCTGGGGTGTTTTTAAAATGCCCTTCCCCAGATAAATCAAACCAGAACCCCAATTTATTTTTAAAATTTGCCTACAGTATGGAGTGGATGTGGCTCAACCAGTTGAGCACCCACCTCCCACTTGGGAGGTCCTGGGTTCAGTTCCCCCTGCCTCCTAAAGAAAAAACAAAAACAAAAACAAACAACGAGCAGACAATGAGCAAAAACAACAAGCTAACAGATGAAGGAACCATCTGGGGGGCGGGGAATTTGCACACAATAAAATTCACTAGTTTTGGTATAGAGTTTTATGAGTTTTGGCAAATACAAAGCATACAGTCATATAATCACCACCATAATCAAGATACAGAGCAGTTTCTGCACCCTCTCCCTGAATTCCCTTATGCCACACACTTATAGTTCACTGTTTTGTTTTTAAAGCTTCTCAGTTGATTCTAAAATGCAGCCTGGTTGAGAACTACTGGTCTGGAAGTGATTTTCAGTCAAAGATGTGCCTCAGAACCACTGACGGTGCTTCTTCCATACACCTACCTGGACCTACCACCAAACATTATGAGGCAGTGCAGTGCTTTTCAAACTTGATCAGCATGAAAACCATTTGGGGAACTTAAAACCAACCAAACAAAACCAAACAAATCTATGCTTATTCTCTTATTGTATGTCTTTTCTCTGAATCAGGATTTTTAAAAAGCTCCTTTGGTGGTTCTCATGTGACTTGAATTTGAGAAGCGCTGATTTTGTAGGTTTGTGCTAGGTTCTAGGCATTTGGGGGAAAATCCCCTAGGTAATTCCAATAAGCATCGCTGATGGAGAATATCACTCATAGAACAAAATCTGGACTTGTGACCAGGTCTGTGTCTTTGGGCCAAGGGTCTAGGTCTTCTCTGCTCTGTTCATACTTTCCACTGACACTAGTCTTCTTGCTGTTCCTCAAATACTCCAAATTTGTTCTAGCCTCAAAGAGGTCCTTCCTGACCATCCCATCATATAGGCACACCTTGTTGCCCTCTACTACATTATTCTATTTATTTCTTTTATAGTATATACTGCAGTCTGAAATAATCTGGCTTATGCATTTATTTACTTACTCATGGTCTGTTCTTCCCCCATTAGTTTGGAGGATCCATAAAGGACCTTGTTTATCTTGAATCTCAGGGTCCAGAGCAGGCTTAGTAGGTATTCAAAATATTTATTGAAATAATGAACCAACCAATCCCTCCTAGAGAATATAGAGTTGTTCCTTATAGTTTATCAAATAAAACTATCCTTCCTGATTTTTAAGACCTACCACTAATTGCCATGTTTGCTACTGATGTCATTAATTTCACGTCTCAGCCTTCCCAGGATTATTTTTGTATTTCTCAAGGACAAACTAAAAAAAAAAAAATAACACAAAAAACACACAGAGTGTTACAGCTTGTTATGGCATCATCACATTGGCCTGTTTCTTGTAATTTTGTCACCTACAGTGCTTTCCTCCTTTCTTCCTCCCATTTTCATATTTCCTTCCTTTAAAACACTGCCTAAAATTCTTTCCTCAGGATTCTACCTGGATGCCACTAAGCCACAAAGCAGGATTTGCTCTGCCAGTGTGTATTTTGGGGCAGGGTACTTAATTAAGTTCCTAAGACTTTTCCACATGTATTCATGATATCTGGATTTTATCTTCTTGAGGACTGTGCTCCTACTTTCTTGTATGTCTTTCCACATTGTACTTTGTGAGGATTTTGTACAAAAAAGGGCTTAATAAATGCTGCAGTTTGATAGGCAGAGCTGGAGAAGCTCCCATGAACTGACTCATTTAAGGTCCCTGAAAGGCTCACACTGAAATCACCAAGAAGTAATTCTCAATCCCTACTGCTTCTGTGGGGCTGTGATGAATGACAGTGTCTGGCAAGGACCCTAGAGGAGTGGTATCTGATGTTCTAAGGCTCTGTGGAGAAAGATAAATTTAAGGAGCAAGGATCCCAGTAGGAGAGAAGAGCATATACTCCAAGGGTGGACCATGAAGCAGCTCCACGAAGACTTGTTGGGACAAGCCCAGAATAAAGGTATTATTGCCATCCCCAACTGCTAACATCATGCTTGGAAATGGCCCATAATAACATTAACACTCTTATCCAAACTGCTGATGATGCAAACTTTGGATGGATAGCAAACAGTATGAATGACAGCATAGAAACAAATGAGATTGTGACAGTGGTATAAGTGAAGTTCTGTACTTGCTTAAAAAGATCCAGTATGTAAGTCCAGCAGTTCATGTAAAATGATCTGAGAGTCCACAGATCAATAGTCACATCAGTGCAAAATGTCTCAAAAGAGAATGAGCTTTCCATCACTAGAAGTATTCAATCAAATATGGATGACGACTAATTAGTGTCATTAAATAGGAGACTGAACTGGATCCGTGGTTTTCAATCCTGACTATGCCAGAACAATAAAATCAGATTATCTCAAGAGTGGGAGCCTGGCACCGGTATTTATATATTTTAAGCTCCCTAGGTAATGTGCAGCCAGGTTGAGAGCCCTAGAGTAGATAATTTCCCATCTTTTTCATCTCTAAGGGCCCAAAACATTCTCAACTCCTTGCTGCCATTGTTCCTGGACAGAGTACTCCACTCATAACTCTAACTGCGCTGATGACCTGAAGCTGTGCAGGGAAGGAGATACTTTAGTTCTTTGGAATCTTTGCTCCTCCCTGTTTTCCCCAAATTCAAGTATCCTAAACATTCCTGGAGACAGGGCATTGGGGTCCTTTTCTTCTTTCACCATGCAGATAAGAAATGAGGTGATCAAACCAGGTAAGGTGTATATATAGAGTTCTTGAGAGAGTCGGGGAATGGTGGCAGAAAACTTTCCAAAGAAAGAGGTTCTGATTTTTTTTTTGCTCTAACTTATTTCATGGCGAGTGTGGCAGTTTGATATAGTTATGAATTCCAAAAATAGATATTGGATTATGTTTGTAAACTGGTCTGTTCCTCTGGGCCTGATTAAGGCTTTGATTGGGCCATGTCAGTAGGAAGTTGAGTCCCCGCCCTTTGGGGACTCAGAGATAAAACTACATGGCAGAGCAGAGGAGTAGGTGGAGCTTTGAAGTTGGAGTTCTGATGCTGAGTTTTAATGCTGGAGCCCGGGGAAGTAAGCACACAGAGGAGCTTGGACATGAGGAAGGAGAGAAGGCCCCAGGAAAAGAGACTAGCTATTCGCCTGATAGTCTACAGCTGGCCTTGTGGCGAAAAGCAAAGCCTGAGCCCAGAGAGAGACAAGCCCTGGGAAGAGAGGAAGCCAGGAAGCCTGAAACCTGGCAGCCATCGGCAGCCATCTTGCTCCAACACATGGTAACAGACTTTGATGAGAGAAGTAACTTATGCTTTATGGCCTGGTAACTGTAAGCTTCTACCCCAAATAAATACCCTTTATAAAAGCCAACCAATTTCAGGTATTTTGCATCAGCACCCCTTTGGCTGGCAAATACAGTGAGCTTGACCATAGTGAGGTAGCAGCAGTGCTGTCAACTGCAAAGAAAGTTAGTTCTGGATCTGCCATTGGTAGCTATATGGCTATGAGAAGGAAATAACTTTGGGGCCTCAGTTTTCTGCTATTAAAATAGACTGCACTTGGGTAGGAATTTCACCTTCTTTGGGGATCCTTGTCTGACTGCCCCGCCCCCCCACTCACTTCATTATTCTGTTATAGAAACTGGTTGTTTACCTTCATTTCTACTGCACAGTTTAGACCTCAGTATTGCTAGGCTGTAAGTTCCATGAGAATACAGACCATATTCACTGATTTGTCCCCAGGGCATAGCATACGCTCAATAAGTATTTATTGAGTGAAGGTCTGAATACTTTACCTACACTATAGTGTTTTTGAGAACATCAAATGAGCTAATGTATGTAAAATGCTTTTTGAACTTAAGACTTTTACCCAAAGGTAAGGTGTCATTATTTTTCATATTTTAAAGAAACAGCAAATGTTACCTGCAGGTTAGGATGGATAATAGCAGCAATTTCTCCACTTTCATTCCTGGGATAATCAACTTTCTCCATTATTTTATAGACCTCAATAGCACATGGAGGAAATTCTTTTCCTGTGGCAAAACCAATATGTATAAATAGCAACTAAAAAAAACCTCCTGGAAAAAAGAGAAGTTGATAATTTAAGGAAGGAAGAACATATTGGAGACAGACAGTTATTGGGAGAACATACCACTTTTAGTTAAGGATGTCAATAAACAATACTAAACCAGAAGATGTTCTTTATATGGGGGTAGGTTATTTTTTTATTATCTTTTAAAAACTTATTGAGGTGAAATTCAATAACATTACCATTTTAAAGTGAACAATTCAGTGGTATTCAGTACATTCACAATGTTGTGTAAACACCCCCTCTATCTAGTTCTAAAACATTTCCATAACTTTAAAAACTCCATACCCATTAAGCAGTTTCTGTTCATTCTTCCCTCCTCCCAACCCTTGGCAACACCAGTCTGCATTCCATTTCTATGGATTTGCCTATTCTGGACATTTCATATAAATGAAATGATGCAATATGTGACCTTTTGTGTCTGACTTTGTTTACTTTTCATAATGTTTTTGAGGTTCTTCCTCTTGTAGTATGTATCAATATTTCATTCCTTTTTATGACTGAATAATATTCCATTGTATGTATATACCACAATTCATTTGTCCATACATCCATTGATGGACATTTGGGCTGTTTCCACCTTTTGGCTATTGTGAATAGAGGTGCTATGAGCATGTGTGTATACATATTTGTTTGCATACTTGTTTTCATTTATTTGGGGTATATACCTAGGAGTGGAATTGTCAGGTCTTATGGTAATTTTATATTTAACTTCTAGGAGAAATGGCCAAACTGTTTTCCACAGTGCACCAACTTATATTCCTACCAGCAATGTACTAGCAGTCCAATTTCTCCACATGGTTACTAACACTTGTTATTTTCCATTATTTATTTGTTTATTATTATTTTTTAATAATAGCCATCCTAGTGTTTGTGAAGTAGTACCTCATTGTGGTTTTGATTTGCATTTCCCTAAATGACAAATGATACTGAGCATCTTTCCATGTGCTTGCAGGCCATTTGTGTATCTTTTTTGGAGAAATGTCTATTCAAGTCCTTTGTTCATTTTTTAATTGGTTTGTTTGCCTTTTTGTTTTTGAGTTGTAAGAGTTCTTTACATATTCTGGGCCCTTACCAGATATATAATTTGCTACTATTTTCTGCCATTGTGTAGGTTGTCTTTGCATTTTCTTGATAATGTCCTTTGATGCAAAAAATTTTTAAATTTTTAAAAAATTTATTGAAGTATATCAGTCACACATAAACATACATAAACAATAAGTGTATAGTAATAGTTGTGAACTTACAAAATAAACATATATAACATTAGGGCTCTCAGACCTCACCCTACCACCAACACTTTGCATTGTTATGAAACATTTTTAATTAATGACTGAAGAGCAGCCTCAAACTATTACTACTAGCCAAAGTATTTTTCCCCAACCCACCCTATTATTATTTTTATATCATTTATACATGAATATACATAACCAATAAGAGTATAGTAAAAGTTGTGAACTTAGAAAGCAAACATGCATAATGTCATATAGGGGTCCCATACATCAACCCACCACCAACACCTTGCAAAACAAATGTTTTGAGACATTTGTTACAAATTATGAAAGAATATTATCAAAATCTTACTACTAACTATAGTCCTTATCTTACATTTGGTGTATTTTTCCCCCAACCCACCCAATTATTATTTTTAAAATATATTTTTATGACAGAACTTGTAAATATACAAAACAATCATGCACATGTGCAGAATTCCCATATAACACCCCTCTATCAACATACCACACCGTGGTGGAACCTTTGTTACAGATTATGAGATAATATTATCAGACTATTACCAGGTCCATAGCGTACATTTGGCACACTTTTTCCATACTCCCCCATTATCAACACACTACATCTTTGGCATAGATGCATGAATATTACATTATTACTGTTAACCACAGTCCATAGGTCACTCCAGTTGTATTTTTCCCATGCTTCTCCACATTCCCATCACCCTGTACATCTGCTCTAGCTCACAAAGGACACTCTTGCATCTGTACCATCAACCACAATTCTCATCCACCTCTGGGTTTACTGTGCTATTCAGTGCCTAGATTATTCTCTAGCTTTCTGTCAATTGGCATTTACATCCCTAGACTACCCTTTTCAGCCACATTCACATTTATAAACCAGCTGTTACTCACTATAATGTGTTACTATGAACTCTGCACATTTCCACACTTTTATAGTAAAGTTAATTAAAACTTCTAAATACATTAAACATCAGTAGTCCATCTCAGTTCTCCTCTTATCTCCTTTAAGAATCCACCACCTGGGAAGCGGGTGTGGCTCAGTGGATAGAGCCCCCGTTTACCATATGGGAGGCCCGGGTTCGTGTCCCGAGGCCTCCTTGTGAGGGCACGCTGGCCTGAGCGGTGCGGTGGGCTGATGCAGCAACCTCAAGGCAGGAAGCGGGTGTGGCGCAATGGATAGAGCACCTGTTTACCATATGAGAGGCCCCGGGTTCGCTTCCCGGTGCCTCCTTGTGAGGGCAGGCTGGCTCGCGCAGCGCCGTGGGCTGATGC
>JAQZBX010103944.1:0-11000 GCA_029593785.1 Cabassous unicinctus | reverse complement strand
GTTTACCATATGAGAGGCCCCGGGTTCGCTTCCCGGCGCCTCCTTGTGAGGGCAGGCCGGCTCGCGCGGCGCCGTGGGCTGATGCGGCAAGACCTCACAGCAAGGGGGAGATAAGCAGACACAGAGAAGACATGCAGCGAATGGACACAGCAGCACAAGCAGCAAGGGGGGGATAAATAAATAAAATAAATAAATCTTTGAAAAAAAACAAAAAAACCCACTTGATCATGATGCAAAATTATTTTATTTTATTTTATTTATTTATTTATTATTATTTATTTATTTATTTCCCCCCTTGCTGCTTGCGCTTGCTGTCTGCTCTCTGTGTCCATTTGCTGTGCATTCTTCTGTGTCTGCTTGTCTCCCTTTGTTGTGTCATCTTGCTGTACCATCCACGCCTGTGGCTGTCAGCTCTTCTCAGGCGCCGGCCACCTTGCCTTCACCAGGAGGCCCTGGGAATCGAATCTGGGGCCTCCCATATGGTAGACGGGAGCCCAATCAATTGAGCCACATCCGCTTCCCGAATAATTTTTTTAATGTGTTGGATTTGACTAGCAAGTATTTTACTGAGAATTTTTGCATCCATATTCATTAGAGAAATGGGTCTTTAATTTTCTTTTTAAATAATATCTTTAATCTGGCTTTGGTATTAGGGTGATATTGGCTACACAGAATGAGTTTGGTAGTGTTCCTTCTTGTTCAATTTTTTTGGAAGAGCTTGAGTTAGATTGGTATTAAATCTTCTTTGAATGCTTGGTAAAACTCACCTGTAAAACTGTCTGATCCTGGGTTTTTCATTTTGGGGAGTTGTTTGATGACTTTCAATCTCTTTACTTGTGATTGGTTTGTTGAGTCTTCTATTTCTTCTAGGATCAGTGTAGGTTGTTTGCACATTCCTAGGAATTTTTCCATTTCATCTACATTGTCTAGTTTTTTGGCATACAGTTGTTCATAGTATCCTCTTATCTCTTTTATCTCTGTGGGGTCAGTAATAATGTTCTCATTTTCATTTTTTATTGCATTTATTTGCATCTTCTCTCTTTTTTCTGTCAGTCTAGCTAAGGATTTGTCGATTTTGTTAATATTCTCGAAAAACTAACTTTTGGTTTTGTTAATTTTCTCTCTCTCTCTTTTTTTTTTTTTTTGTTCTCAATTTCATTTATTTCTGCTCTGATCTTTGTTATTTCATTCCTTCTACTTGCTTTGGGATGAGTTTGCTGTTCTTTTTCTAGTTTCTCTAGCTGTATAGTTAGGTCATTGATTTTAGATCTTTCTTCTTTTTTAATGTAAGCAGTGAGGGTTATAAATTTCCCTCTCAGCACTGCCTTTGCTGCATCCCATAGGTTCTGATATGTTGTGTTCTTGTTGCCATTTGTCTTGAGATATTTATTGATTTCTCTTGAAATTTCTTCTTAGACCCACTGATTATTTAAGAATGTGTTGTTTAATCTCCATATATATGTGAATTTTCCCTTTTTCTGCCCCTTGTTGATTTTCAACTTTATTCCATTATGATCAGAGAAAGTGCTTTGTATAATTTCAAACTTGTTGAATTTATTGAGATCTGCTTTGTGACCCAACATATGGTCTATCCTGGAGAAAGATCCATGAACACTTAAAAAGAATATATATCCTGCTGTTTGGGGCTGCAGTGTTCTGTATATGTGTATTAGGTTTAATTCATTTATCATATTATTCAATATTGTTTCTTTATTGATCCTCTGCCCAGATGTTCTATCCAATGCTAAGAGTGGTGTATTGAAGTCTCCAACTATTATTGTAGAGATGTTTATTTCTCCCTTCAGTTTTGCCAGTGTTTGCCACATGTATCTTGGGGCATCCTGGTTAGGTGCATATGCATTTATGATTGTTATTTCTTCCTGGTGAATCACCCCTTTTATTAATAGGTAATGTCTTTCCTTGTCTCTAATAACAGTTTTGTTTTTAAAGTCTATTTCATCCAATATAAGTATAGCTACCCCAGCTTTTTCTTGGTTACTGCATGTGTGGAATATCTTTTTCCAACCTTTCATTTTCAATCTTTGGTATCCTTGGATCTAAGGTGAGTCTCTTGCAGACAGCATAAAGATGGCTCATATTTTCATATCCATTCCACCAGTCTGTGTCTTTTGATTGGGGAGATTAATCTATCAACATTCAATGTTATTACTGTAAAGGCAGTTCTTATTTCACCCATTTTGACCCTTGGATTTTATTGGTCATTTTATTTTCACCACTCTTTTGACACTTTTAGTTACTGATACAATCATCATTTCTAGGCTCTCTTGCAAGCTTCTTTCTCCTGTCTTTTCTTTTCAGGCTGTAACAATTCTTTAGTATTTCCTGCAAAGCTGGTCTCTTTGTTATAAACTCTCTCAGCTTCTGTTTATCTGTGAATATTCTAAACTCACCCTCATTTTTGAAAGACAATCTTGCTGTATATAAAATTCTTGACTTGCAGTTTTTTTCTTGCAGTATCTTAAATATATCATACCATTGTCTTCTTGCCTCCATGGTTTCTGATGAGAAATTGACACTTAATCTTATTAGGTATCCCTTATATGTTATGCATTGCTTTTCTCTTGCTGCTCTCTTTCTGAGATTTTTTTAATCATGAATTGGTATTGAATTTTATAAAATGTTTTTCTTCATTGACTGATTTTTTTAAAAAAAGATTTTCATATTTTATCTATTTTATTCCCCTCCCTTTGTTGTTTTTGCATTCACTGTCTGCTCTCTGTGTTCACCCGCTGTGTGCTCTCTGTGTCTGCTTGCCTTCTCTTCAAATCTTCTCTTTAGGAGGCACTGGGAACCAATCCTGTGACCTCTGATGTGGGAGAGAGGCACCCAATCGCTTGAGCCACTTCAGCTCCCTGGTTTGCTGTGTCTCTCATTGTTTCTCCTCTTTGTCTTTTTGTTGTTGTTGTGCCAGCTCACTGCATGGGCCAGCTCACTGTGCGGGCCAGCTCGCCTTCACCAGGAGGCCCTGAGAAATGAACCCAGGACCTCCCATATGGAAGATGGGAGCCCAACGCTTGAGCCACATCCGCTTCCCCTGACTGATATGTTTATGTATTTTTTTCTTAGTCTGATAGTATGGTGGATTACATTGATTGATTTTCAAATATTGAGACAGATTTTCACCCCTGGAATAAAACCCTACTTGGTCATGGTGTAATTCTTTCTATATATCAGTGAATTCTGTTTGCTGATATTTTGTTAAGAATTTCTACATCTAAACTCATGAGAGATGTTGGTGTATAGATTTCTTTTCTTGTACTGTCTTTGTCTGACTTTGATTTCAGGGCAATACTAAATAAAATGAATTCAGAAGTGTTCCCTCTTCTTCTATTTTCTGAAAAAGATTGTGTAGAATTGGCATTAATTCTTTAAACAATAGGCAGAATTCACCAGTGAAAACATCTGGGCCTGAAGATTTCTTTTTTGGGAGTTTTAAGTTCTAAATTTGATTTCTTTAATAATTACAGAGTTATTTAAATTACCTATTTCATATTGGGTGAGTTGTGGTAGTTTGCGTTTTTCAAAGAGTTGGTTCGTTTCATCTAAGTTGTCAAGGTTATGTGTGTAGAGTTGTTCAGAGTATCCTTTATTATTCTTTTGATGTCTGCATTGATAACCCCTGTCTAATTCCTGTTTATAATTTGTGTCTTCACTCTTTTTCTTTGTTAGTCTTGCTAGAGGTTTGTCAATTTTATTGACATTTTTTCCCCAAAGAAACAGCTCTTTGTTCCATTGATTTTCTCTATTTTCTGTTTTTAATTTCTTTGATTTCTGTTCTTATATTTATTATTTCCTTCCTTCTGTTAGCTTTGGATTGAGTTTGCTCTTATTTAGTTATGATATGTCTTGGTATGGATTTCTTTGAGTTTTTCTTGTTTAGGATTCACTCAGCATCTTGAATTTGTAGGTTTATGTCTCTTGCTGAAATTGGGAAGTTTCCAACCACTATTTTTTCTAGTACATTTCCAGCCCCACATTCTTTCTCCTCTCCTTCTGGGGCTCTGATGACCCAATGTTAGATCTTTTTGTTGTAGACCCACAGGTCCCTGATGCCCTCTTCAATTTTTTTTTTCAGTCTATTTTCTGTCTTTTGTTCATTTGGGTAATTTCTATTGCTTGATCTTCTAGTTCACTGATTCTTTTCTCTGTTCCCTCCATTTAGCTGTTGACCTTATACACTTTTGTTATATTTTTTCAGTTCTAAAATTTCCATTTGGTTCTTTATATATTCTATTTCTTTGTTGAGACTTTCTAGTTCTTTGCAGAGGTTTTCTGTTTAGTTTTTTTTTTTTTTTTGTCTCAGCGTGTTTGTAATTGCTCATTGAAGCATTTTTTACATGGCTGCTGTATTAGTCAGCCTAAAGGGGTGCTGATGCAAAGTACCAGAAAGCTGTTGGCTTTTATAAAGGGTATTTATTTGGGGTAGAAGCTTACAGTTACAAGGCCCTAAAGAGTCCAACTCAAGGTACCATAAGAGGTACTTCCTCACCCAAAGTCTGTTGCCATGTGTTAACACAAGATGGTGGGCGATGTCTGTGAAGGTTCAACCTTTTTCTTTCCTCTTAAGGCTCCATGGTCCCAGCTTCTTTCTAGCTCAGCGGTAGGCTGGCATAGGGCTCATCTTTTCCTCTCGGGCTCATTTCTTTCCGGGCTCAGCTGCTCTGGTCTCTTCACAAGGTCAGCTGTAAACTATCAGGCGCATCTCTCTTCCCAGGGCCACAGCATCCTCTGTGTATCTTTTCTGTGTATCTATTTCTCTGTGTTCTTGATTGAGCATCCGGTTTACATAGCCTATAAAGGGGGACGGGGATGCCACCCTGCATGTCCTAATGATGTGGTTGAATCAAAGCCCTAATCTTAACATAATATAATCAAAGCTATCTCAGCTGAATCTAAGACAATCAGAGGGTATCATGCCCAGAGGAACAGACCCATTTAGAAACAAAGTCAAATGTCTTTTTTGGAATTCATAAATAATATCAAACTGCTACAGTTGCTTTAAAATTATTATCCTTTCCAGGTAATTCTAACATCTCTCTCCTCTCCGTGTTGGCATCTATTGATTGTCTCTTTTTATTCAGTTTGATATTTTCCTGCTTCTTAGTATGATAAGGAATATTCTTTTGAATCCTAGACATTTTGCATTTTGTCCTGAGGGTCTTGGTCTTATTTAAACCTTCTGTTTTAGCTGGTTTTCTCTGACTCCACTCTGGCAGGAGAGGTGGGTTGCTTCCTTGTTACTGCCAGGCGGGGGTAGAGGGCCAGACTTCCCATGTGGTCTCCACCAACATTGCGAGGGGGAAGGGGTGACTCATTATTGGCCAATGGGATAAAAGTTGCAGCTCCCTATTTGGCCTTTTCTGATACCATGCCAATGTGGGTCTTGGAGATATCTCATTACAGCCTCTCCAAGATGGAAGTCTAGGCTCCCCACTTGGCCTTTGGTGATAGGTATGCATGGAGATGGGGCCACAGTTTTTTCTGTGATGTTTGGCTGGAGTAGAGTGGTTGTTGCCTAAAAGATTTTTGTCTTGTTAGGCTGCCCCTTTCCTTGTCCTTTGATTAGGAAATGCAGGCTTTTGTTGGGGCCTTTTTGTTTTTTTTCTGTGCCCACTAATGTTTCCTAGTTGCCTGCTTCTTCAGCTTCAAGTCTGGGATATATAAGGCAAAAAACAAAATAAAACAAAAAACAGAGAACTCATTACCATGTTATTCTTCAGGTCCCGAGTTTTAGACTGTTGGCCTTCTTATCTGCATCTTTCAGAGTCTTTTTGTATTTGAGATATATATATATATATATATTATATCCTGGATTTCTAGTTGTATTTACCAGAAAAAATAGGGAAAAATACATCTACTTCATCTTCCCAGAATCAGAAAAAATAGGGAAAAATACATCTACTTCATCTTCTCAGAATCAGAAGTCTTTTACCTAGCTTGGGGTACACATTTATGGTACCTATTTCACCCTTGTAATCAGTTGAGTTTGAGATTCCTGGGTTACGCTTTGTGGTTCACTGTTTTGGCCTTGGAACCCTACTTGCAACCAAAATGAGAAAAATGAAAAGAAAAAGGAAGAAATCCAAGAGAGCCTCAGCAGGGATTGAAGCTGGGGATGGGAGGACTGTAGGAGAGAGGGGAATGGGAGACCTCCGTCCCTGGCACCTGCAGGGTTATGTCTCCTCACCTCACCGAATCTCTTCCAGGGTACAGGGCAGGGGGTGGGGGGAGGTAATAGACTCTGTTGACTTCTAAGTTTATTTAAACCTGGGGACCTTATCATATCTCCAAACAGCACAAAGTTAAACAAGCAGCTTTCGAGGCTCAAGGAGAGAAAAGTTGATTTAAGATAGGGCTCTATCAGAGGTTACTCAACTGTTAGTGGCAACTGCTTTATCTCTGACAAAGTCCATGACCGGGGCAGTGGCATGGCACTGTGTGCCCTGACTCTGAGCTCCAATCCAAAGGAGTGGGTCGCACTGCTGAAGGGGCTCAGATAACTTTGTGGTCTGATGAGTAGGCCTGTGGGTGTCAGGCAGCTCCTTCCCCAGCCAGCCCATGCTTTTGCAATGGGCTCATTCATGACCACACTGGCCTTGGTGACAGCAATGGAGGCCACACTGTGATCTGACAACAAGGGCTTTCTGACACCAAGGCTGACCCGAGTGCCAACTGGCAGCAAAAGAGCACCAACCCTGAATCCAATATGGCACCCTCCCTTGAGGAACCACCCCTCTAAATGTGACCCAATTACTTCAGACTCCTGTTGTGAAGAGGTCAGCAATTTGTCCCTATGTGAATAGATGCTCATTCTGTATTTGGCTTTGTTTTACTAGCCCATTAAGCTTCTGCAAGTACCACAATTTATGAACTTACTAATGTCTCATTCACTGATCTGGTAAATCTTCCAATATTGCTTCTGATCTAGGATCTCCCCTTACAACAAAAGAAGTACAGAGTGGAGTTCCAAAACTCCCTGCTCTTATCATTGAACCCTACCATTTAGACTGGACTTAAGGGATGATAAAACAGCCTTTTTTTTTTAGCAATTACACGGCTTTTATCATATCGAATTACTTGTCTTTGTGCAAAACAAACAAACAAAAAACCCAGCAAAGTAACTACCTGAATTCATGTTGCCCACATGTCTCCCCAAATGCACCTGAAACAGCCTTTTGAAGACAGCCGTGGCCCCGGTTGGGAGATAATAGCATGGGAGATTCAACTGCGGACCTGCAGATGCTCTTACAATGAGGGTTGTTTCTGCTACAGGCAAAACACGTGCATTCACAGACTTCTTCCTTCCCTGGCCTGCTAAAGAGGGTCCCATAATTCGCCCCTTCCTCACTTCTCAGAAGGAGGAAGGATTCATGCTTGCCAGGGGAAAGGTGACATGTTTCTACATAATAAAGTTGTTGAGATGGGGGGGGGCAGGGAGGAAGCATGGAGTTCTGTAGACTGGGGGTGGAAGAGAGGTTTGGGGGGCAGCTTCTAGAAGATGGTCTTAAGGCTAGTTATGGGGTATAAGGTGAGACAAGAAGAGAGGAAAGAGGTTCTCATCTGTGAGCAGTGGACCACATATTAGGAAACCTTGGGCATCTTTCAAAAGACAGGGTGGGGCAGGGAGTTTCTTTTCATTCAGTTATCACCCCTGGATTGTGCTTTGTAAATGTGACACTGTATCTGGGCTGAACCTGGTATCCAGTATCATAAATGCTACCCATGGATCCAGGAACTGAGGGGCAGACATAGGGGTGGCATCACCCTCAGGAAAGCCCATGATCCACTCTCAAGAGGTTTGTTTCCTCCTCTGTGAGCTCTGCCGAGGGGAGAGGTGCTTTCTTGGGAGATTCCATGTTAGCAAGTCCCCTATACTGGAAGGGAAGGAGTCCTCTGGCCATTTGGGCTTCAGACTATCCTGAAGGTGACATGCCATCTTCCATTTCATGTTTTTATATATTTTTTTACGGGTATCCATCCACTCACAATACTTAGAACTATTTTGTGCATTTAAAAATTTTAAACAGTTGAGTGCCTGCTTCCCACATGGAAGGTCCTGGGTTCAGTTCCTCGTGCCTCCCAGAAAAAAACAAAAACAAACAGCAAGCAAACAAATGAAAAAAACAACTCAAGCAGAAGCGGGTGTGGCTCAGCGGATAGAGCCCCCGTTTACCATATGGGAGGCCCCGGGTTCGCTTCCCTGGCGCCTCCTTGTGAGGGCAGGAGCTGGCGCGGCGCCGTGGGCTGATGCGGCAAGACCTCACAGCAAGGGGGAGATAAGCAGACACAGAGAAGATACGCAGCGAATGGACACAGCAAACACAAGCAGCAAGGGGGGGGATAAATAAATAAATAAATAAATCTTTAAAACAACAACAACAACAACAACAAAAAACAACTCAAGGGAGCCAACATGGCTCAGTGGTTGAGTGCCAGCTTCCCACATACAAGGTCCCAGGTTCAATCTCCAGCCCCTGGTACCTAAAAATAAATAATAAAATAAAATAAAATAAAATAAAATAAAATAAAATAACGCAAATGGCATTGTACCTTACTATTGTGCAATTTGCTCTTTTCATTGATCTTAGGTTTTCAAAATTTATCCATGTTTTATATAAGAAGCTCTATTGCATTCATTTTAACTGCTGTGCAGTATTCTATTGTGTAAATACCCCACCATTTATACTCATTCTCTTTTTTGATGAGCATTTAGATTGTTTCCAGTTGCTTTGCTATTACAATTAATGCTGCGATCCACAGCCTTGCAAATGTCTCCAGGTGCTCACACGTGAGAGTGTCTCTAGAAGTGGAATTGCTGAGTCCTAGGGGATGCACATCTTCCACCTACCAGATATTGCCAAATTGTTCTCTAAACTGAGCATTCCCTCCAGGATGTAGGCGAGCTGCTATTGCTACACATCTGTCAACATTTGGTAATGGCAGACTTTTAATTTTTATCATTCTGTGAGTGTGAAATGGCATCTCATTATTTTAATTTGATTTCTCTGATTTTTAGTGAGGTTGAACACCTTTTCATATACTTATTGGTCCTTCTGGTTTCTTCTTCTATAGGATGCCTATTTATAGCCTTTATCTATCTTTCTTTTAGGTTTTCTTCTTTTTTTTTTCTTAAGCATTTTTTTAAACTTTATTTTGAGCATTTAATAGTTGAAAATATAAACAAAAATTAAAAAAGAAAAAGAAAACACAGTTGACTAAAAACATACATTTCTCAATTGAAAGTGCTGGATACATATAAATTTTTTTTGAATCATACAATATGTTACACAATTGTTTTTAGCAATGCAATCATAGGGTAGTCTTCTTATTGATTCATTGAAGTTCTTCATACATTCTGGTTACAAATCATTTGTTGGTTATATAGGATGCATATTGCTTATCTTTTAACTTTTTATGGTATCTTTTGTCATGCCAGTTTTAAAAATGTACTCAAATTTAACATTTTTCTCTATTTTTCATATACGTCTTTTGTCTTATTTAAGAAATCCTTCCCTACCCCCAAGAAATAGAGACTTCTCTTGTTTCTTCTAAAAGTTTTATAGTTCTTTTCTTCACATTTAGATGCTTAGTTTATTTCTAATTTAATTTTGTCTTTCACTGTGGGGGTCGAGGTGAAAAACCAGTTGTTGGGGCATCTTTTATTGAATTGTCCATTGCTTTCTTTTCTACCTTGTTCATCTTCCAAATAAACTTGCCTATTCTTGGCTCTTTAACATATAAATATTAGAATCAGCTTGCCAAATTCTACCCAAAAAATGAGGTTTTGATGGGAATTGCTTTGAAATTATAGACTACTTTGAGAATAACATATTTTCTTAGTATAAACATGGTATAGCTTTCTATTTATTTACATCTTGTTTCAGTTCCTTCAATAACATCTTGTCTTTTACCTCATAAAGGTTTTGCCTGTTCATTGTCGGCCTTATTCCTAAATGATTTATAATTTTGATTGCTATTATGAAAGCTATTTTTTACTATTAAATTCTCCTTTCTTTTTTAAAAGGAGCAATATCACTATTTTTTCTCTTGTTCTTCTCTTCCTGCTCTCTCTCTCTCGAAAACACACACACACACACACACACACACTGCTGGTCCCCAGGTGCCCTAGTTTGTGCCTTTTTCTGGAATTTGGGTGACTAACTTTTATTTTGCTCCCATGAGAAACCCTGGGATCCACCCTATGACTGTTTCCCCCAACTCTCATACTTTTATTTATTTTTTGGCTTAACTTAGACATTGTTGGGTTTTGTGGCTTTCCATCAAAATAACAGAAGTCAGCACAACTGCTCTCTCCACCACAGAGGCCCGGGTCTGGCTGGAGAGACATGGCCATGCCCTTGGGGAGACCCTTCTGAGGGGACACAGGCTCTGCCCAGGGAAGCCTCAGTCTGAGGGGAAAAGTCAGAAGAGATCCCATATTCTGGAAGCAAACAAATCAGCAGATGCCTCATTTGAGAGCTCGGGCTCTGTACGCTGGTGCTGGACTGCACCTATAGAAATGGCCAACATGGCCGGGCACTGTGGAATCCAGGGACTTTTTGGTGAAGTGTTGTTTTTTTTTTAAGATTTATTTTAGGGAAGCGGGAGTGGCTCAGTTTACCATATGGGAGGCCCCGGGTTCGCTTCCCGGGGCCTCCTTGTGAGGGCAGGCCTGCCCGCGGGGCGCGGTGGGCTGATGCAGCAAGCCCTCACAGCAAGGGGGAGATAAGCAGACACGGAGAAGACACGCAGCGAATGGACACAGCAGCACAAGCAGCAAGGGGGGGATAAATAAATAAATAAATAAATCTTAAAAATTGAAACAAAGAAACCACACAAATCCTTACCAGACAATAAGATAGACACTTAACTTTTAAAACAAACGTTTGGTGTCTTCCGACAAAAAAAATTTGTGTTATGAAATTTGTTCTCACCTATAACACCTTTCAAAGGGCGATGCTCTTTGAAAATAAATTGAA
>JAQZBX010103943.1:0-11003 GCA_029593785.1 Cabassous unicinctus | reverse complement strand
AAACCTTTTTGTATGTGGATGGTAGCATTGTTATAACTGTTATACAGACAGTGAAACATAGCTACTAAACATTGTCAATGGTTTATGGTATAATTTACAATTTAGACGGTACAGTTTAATAATTTTTGATGATATTTACCATGTCCTGTGTCCATCACTGTAAGGTAATGAAAAACATTTCCCCTGACCACTAAATACCCCGTTTGATCTTTTCTGTTCCTTCCTCCCCATCCCCCTGGGGCACATGGCATCCCCCTGTCTTGACTCATTGGATGACAAGATTCATAGTTACATGCAACAAGAAGTCTTGACACGCTGACTGTCCTCCCCTATTACAAGCCACCCTTGCTCCTAAGAGACAGCCACCTGTCTGTTTCTGGGCAAATCGGTCCTCCCAAAATGGGGGTCCATCTCCTTCCCACTCATCATGTGGGTCTCCACTCCCTGACACGACACATTATGAGGATGAACACTCACACACTCCCCAGAAGCCTACTCCAGATGTGCCCCGTCCTGAGTAGCCCCTCAACTTACACCCTAAACCAGTGACAGTACCTTGTCATATTGCTGTAAGAGCATTCCCACTCCTGCACTTTCAACCTCATACCCACAAATCCCATGTTCACCTGGTCCCTCTCCCATCTCTCCCCCCAGTATCCTGGGAAATTCTAACCCGCACTTCCTAATCTACACACCTGTCAACCCTGCACCACCAAACCCAGTAATACACTACCCACCTGTCCTATCCTTCAATATGCAACTATACTCTATCACTTTACCATAGATTATGCCCATATGGGTGATGGCTCACAACCTTCTCTTCTCTTTCACCTATCTTTCAGACAATGGCTCTCAGAGACTGCTCAAATTCCTCAATTCAAATCAGTGAGTCATGTACTGTTCATCCTTCAATGCCTGGCTTGCTTCACTCTACATAAGGTCTTCAAGATTCATCCATGTTATTCCATGTGTTAGCACTTTATTCCTTCTTACAGCTGAGTAATATTCCATTGTATGTATGTACCACATTTTGTTTATCCATTCATCTGTTGATGGGCACCGGGGCTGATTCCAACTTTTGGCAATAGTGAATAATGCCGCTATGAACATTGGTGTGCATAAATCTGTTCGTATCTTTGCTTTCAATTCTTCTGGGTATATACCCAGTAGTGGAATTGCTGGATCATATGGAAGATCTATTGTTGGCTTTCTGAGGAACCACCAAACTGTCCTCCACAGTGGCTGGACCATTCCACAATCCCACCAGCAGTGGATGAGGGTTCTTATTCCTCCACATCCTCTCCAACACTTAACAGTCTTCTGTTTTTTAATAGTTGCCATTCTAATGGGTGTAAGATGGTATCTCATTATAGTTTTGATTTGCATTTCCCTAATAGCTAGCGATGTCGAGCATTTTTTCATTTGCTTTTTAGCCATTTGTATTTCTTCCTTGGACAAGTGTCTTTTCAGGTCACTTGCCCATTTTTAAAATGGGTTGTTTGTCTTTTTATTTTTGAGGTGTAGGATTTGTTTATATATGCAGGATATTAGGCTATCAGATATATGATTGCCAAATATTTTCTCCCATTGGGTAGAATGCCTTTTTATTTTCTTAACATCCTTTGAGGTGCAGAAGTTTTTAATTTTGAGGAGATCCCATTTATCTATTTTTCCTTTTGCTTCTCGTGATTTGGGTGTGAAGTTCATGAAACCATTTCCTATTATGAGGTCCTGTAGGTGCTTCCCTACATTATCTTCAGAGGTCTTTATGGTTTTGGCTCTTATATTTAGATCTTTGATCCATCTTGAGTTGATCTTTGTATAAGGTGTGAGATGGTATTCCTCTCTCATTCTTTTGGATATGGATATCCAGTTCTCCAAGCACCACTTGTTTAAGAGGCCATTCTCTCCCAACTGAGTTGGCTTGGTAGCCCTGTCGAATATCAGATGACTGTATATGTAAGGATCTATATTAGAACTCTCAATTTGGTTCCATTGGTCAGTATGTCTATCCTTGTGCCAATACCATGAAGTTTTGAGCACTGTAGATTTGTAGCATGTTTTAAAGTCAGGTAGTGTGAGACCACCAACTTCCTTTTTCTTTTTCAATGTCTTTGGTGATTCGGGGCCTCTACCTTTCCAAATAAATTTTGTAGTTAGTTTTTCCAGTTCCTTAAAAAATACCGTGTTGATTTTTATTGGGATTGCATTAAATCTGTAGATTAGTTTGGGTGGGATAGACATCTTGATGATGTTTAGTCTTCCTTTCCATGAACAGGGAATATTCTTCCACTTATTTAAGTCTTTTTTTATTTCTTTTAACAGTGTTGTGCAGTTTTCTGTATATAAGTCCTTTACATCTTTAGTTAAATTTATTTCTAGGTATTTGAATCTTTTAATTACTATTGTAAATGGTATTTTTTTCTTGATTTCCTCCTCAAATTGCTTGTTATTGGTGTACAGAAATGCTACTGATTTTTGAGCATTGATCTTATAGCCTGCGACATTACTGAACTCCTTTATAAGTTCTAGAAGTTTTGTTGTAGATTTCTCAGGATTTTCTACATATAGGATCATGTCGTCTGCAAATAATGAAATTTTTACTTCTTTTCCAATTTGGATGCCTTTTATATCTTTTTCTTGCCTCAGTCCTCGACCAAGTACTTCTAAGACAATGTTAAATAGAAGTGGTGATAGTGGGCATCCTTGTCTTGTTCCCGATCTCAGAGGGATGGCTTTTAGAATTTCACTATTGAAGATGATGTTAGCTTTGGGTTTTTCATATATACCCTTTATCATATTCAGAAAGTTTCCTTTTATTCCTATCTTTTGCAGTGTTTTTATCAGGAAAGAGTGCTGTATTTTGTCAAATGCTTTTTCTGCATCTATAGAGATGATCATGTGATTTTTTTCTTTCAATCTGTTTATGTGGTGTATTACATTGATTGATTTTCTTATATTGAACCACCCTTGCATACCCGGGATGAATTCCACTTGGTCATGGTGTATAATTCTTTTGATATGTAGCTGAATGCGATTAGCAAGTATTTTGTTGAGGATTTTAGCATCTAGGTTCATTTTAGAAATTGGTCTGTAATTTTCCTTTTTTGTGGTATCTTTGTTTGGCTTTGGTATTAGGGTAATGTTGGCATCATAGAATGAGTTAGGCAATATTCCTTCTACTTCTATTTTTTGGAAGAGCTTAAGCAGGATTGGTGCTAGCTCTTTCTGGAGTGTTTTATAGAATTCAGCTGTGAAGCCATCTGGTCCTGGGCTCTTCTTAGTTGGGAGGTTTTTGATGACTGAGTCTATCTCTTTACTTGCAATTGGACTGTTGAGTTCATCAATTTCTTCTTTTGTCACTGTAGGCTGTTTGTGAGTTTCTAGGAATTTGTCCATTTCCTCTAAATTATCATATTTGTTTGCATATAATTTTTCAAAGTATCCTCTTATGATACTCCTTATTTCTGTGGGGTCAGTAGTGATATCCCCTTTCTCATTCCTTACTTTGTGTATTAGCGTCTGTTCTCTCTTTTTCTTTGTTAGTCTGGCTAAGGGTTTGTCAATCTTATTGTTCTTCTCGAAGAACGAGCCTTTTGTTTTGTTTATTTTTTCTAGTGCTTTCTTATTCTCTATTTAATTTAGTTGTGCTCTAATCTTTGTTATTTCCTTCTTTCTACTTCCTTTTGGCTTATTTTGTTGTTTTCCCAATGGCTCCAAGTGTGCAGTTAGGTCTTCAATTTTAGCTCTTTCTTCTTTTTTAATATATGTATTTATGGCTATGAACTTCCCTCTCAGGACAGCTTTGGCTGCATCCTATAGGTTTTGATATGTTGTGTTGTCATTTTCATTAGTTTCAAGGTAGTTACTGATTTCTTCTGAGATTTCCTCCTTGACCCACTGTTTGTCTAAGAGTGTGTTGTCTAACTTCCATATCTTTGTGCCTACTCTGGTTCTCTGGCCCTTAGTGATTTCCAATTTCATTCCATTGTTGTCATAGAAGGTACTTTGTATAATATCAGTCTTTCTGAATTCATTGAGAGTAGTTCTGTGGCCTAGCATGTGGTCTATCTTAGAGTATGATCCATGTGCACTAGAGAAGAATGTACATCCTGCTGTATTTGGGTGGAGTGTTCTGTATATGACTATTAGGTCCAGGTCTTCTAATGTATTTGTTCAGAGTTTTTGTTTCTTTATTGATTCTCTATCTAGATGTTCTGTCTAATGGTAATAATGGTATATTAAAGTACCCCACTATAATTGTAGAGGCATTTATTTCTACACTTAGTTTTTCCAGAGTTTGCCTCATGTATTTTGAGGCACCCTGATTAGGTGCATAAATGTTTATGATTGTTCTCTCTTCTTGAGAGATTACCCCTTTTAGTTATATATAGTGTAAATCTTTGTCTCTTACAATAGTTTTGCATTTAAAGTCTATTTTGTCTGATATTAGGATAGCTCATCCTGCCCTTTTTTTGGCTGTTTGCTTGTAAAATTGTTTTCCAGCCATTCACTTTCAGCCTCCTTGAATCCCTGTGTCGAAGTTGGGTTTCTTGTAGACAGCATATAGATGGATCATATTTCCTTATCCGTTCTGCCAATCTGTGTCTCTTGAGTGGTAAATTTAATCCATTAATATTCAGTGTTATTACTCGCAATGAATTTTTAACTTCAGCCATATTTTCTTTGGGTTAATGTATGTCATATATTGTTTTTATTTCTTTTTGTCATTTTAGATGTTTTTACACTCTCCTCCAACACTCTCTTCCTCATTTTTTTCCTTTCAACTTGTAGAACTTCCTTTAGTATTTCTTGAAGTGCAGGTTTCTTATTGGCATACTCTCTTAATTTCTGTTTATCTGTGAATATATTGAACTCTCCATCATTTTTGAATGCCAGTTTTGCTGGATAGAGAATTTGTGGCTGGAAGTTTTTCCTTTTAGTACTTTGACTATGTCATACCACTGTCTTCTTGCCTCCATGGTTTCAGATGAGAAATCAGCACTTAATCTTATTGTGCTTCCCTTGTATGTGATGGTTCTCTTTTCTCTTGCTGCCTTGAGTATTTTCTCTTTGTCTTAAGCATTAGACATTTTGACAAGTATATGTCTTGGAGTTGGCCTGTTGGGATTTATAGTGTTTGGGGGTGCACTGTGCTTCCTGGACTTGTACATCCATCTCTCTCAATAGGGTTGGGAAGTTTTCAGCCATTGTTTCCTTCAACACTCCTTCTGTTCCCTTTCCCTTCTCTTCTTCTTCTGGGATGCCTATAAAGCGTATGTTTGCGTGTTTTGTGTTGTCGATTAAATCCCTGAATCCCTGCTGGATCTTTTCTATCTTTTTATCTATCTGTTCTACTATCTGTTTGATTTCAGATGCATTGTCTTCCACATCACTAATTCTTTCTTCTGCCTGTTCAAATCTGCTGTTATGTGAATCCAGCGTCTTTTTGATTTCTTGGATTGTGCCATTGATCACCATCATATCTGTTATCTTTTAGGTATGTTTATAATTTCTTCAGTATGTTCTCCCAGTGTGTTCTTAATATCCTTAATCTCTTCCTTGACTTCATTAAGTTGGTCCATGATATTTGTTTGGAAAGCTTTGATTAGTTGTTTGATGTTCTGCATCTCTTCCTACTTTTTAGTTTGTTCATTGGACTGGTCCATGTCTTCCTGTTTCTCAGTGTGGTTTGTAGTTTTTTGTTGCCCTCTACTCATCATTTTATCTTGATGGGTTTATTCAGTTGATTAGCTTCTCTCTCTGCTCTAGAGTTTTATTTAGCTGGTGGTTCTGTGTGTGTGTTAAGTTACTTTGTTCTTCTTATTTCCTTGCTTCTTTCTATGTTCCCTTGAAGGCAAAAAATTAAGGCCAGAGGAATCGAAAGATGTGAGAAAGGAAGAAGGATAATAGTAATATTGATAAAAGTTAGAAGAGGGGTTGTATAAGACTTAGTAAATCGAATATTTAACTCATGTAGGCAGTTTATAGGGAAAAAAGTGGAGTACCTACAATGGACTGGGAAACCAAATAGAGGAAAATATATATAATGATTTAGAAAGCTAGAATGGTGAGGAGAGAGAGAAAGACTAAAGAAAGGGCTGAAAGGAAAAAGTTAATAATAATAAAATAAGAATAAAACAGGATGGAATAGAAATTGACACCCTTGAGTTGTGGGCTAATGAAAAAAGGTGGTATGTAAGAACCACAATGCAAGTCAAAAGCAGAAAGATGAAGGAAGGAAAAGAGATAGCGTTGGGAGACAAAATCAATATAGACAGAGAATGGGAAATCATGGAAGAAGAAGCACAACAAAGAAGAGACAATCTAGCAGCACCTAATTTAAAAAAAAACAAAAGGGCGGGGGAGGAAAGAGGAAAGAAAAGGAAGACACAACAAATAAACAAAGAAAAACCAAACCACCACACAATCAAGCAGTCAAACAAAGCTAAGGAAGAACAATGTTCCTTCTTGGGCCCTTGTGGAACCTCTCAGCCTGCTTGTGTTCATCAATCAATTGCCCTGCAAGGTTCTACCTGTAGGTTTTGAGGCAGATTTCAGCAATTAAACTAAGTTAAAAATTTTTTTTCTTTTTTTATTTTTTAAAGTGACTGTCTTTTTTTTTGGTGACATAAATGACCCGATGAAGACCACCCCCTTCATCGAGGGGATCCTAAATAGGGTCGTGGAAACTAATCAAGTACTTCCCACTTCCTGGCCTCCCCAAGGGAGCTGAAGCTCTGATGCTTGTCAGTGCAGAATGATAGAATTGGCTGACTCCGCCCCCTCTGGAGCCAAGCCTCAGTATCACTGGGCTTTTGGGTAAATCAGGCTTTCTCAGCAGATTCGCCTCTCCCCTCAGCCTGGTGCTGCTTCAATCTGGCTTATCTGCTCCCCAAAGCTATGAGGGGGTCCAGGCAGCCAAATCCATGGAAAGGAAACCCCTCTCCACCTTCTGTCAGAATCCTCCCCCTCTCGGAGAATGCTCCCTCTCACTGGGTTGCCAGTGGGAAATGTGGCTCAAACCAGACTTTTTTTCTTGAGGGTGGGTCTCAGCCATCTGTGTCAACCACCACAGGCAGGGGAAAAACTCACGAATCTTTTCCGAGCAATCCACCTCGCCATCCTGCTCCCTCCAGATTGATGTCCCCAATGTTCTCGCTCCGTGCATCCCCAGCACAGACCCCCCAGGCAAGACCCTGTCCCCAATCAGCTGTCCTCAGAGAGTGAGTCAATGAGTGCCCTCCTAAACTGACGCCATCTTGCCCCCTCTCATTATTCTTTGTCTAAGGTAGCAAGGTTGTTTTTGGGTTTTTTTTTTTTTCATTCAATTTCAGGTAAAGTTGTCTAATCATGTACCTTATAGATGATATATACATTTTCATTGGGGCAGAAGGTATCTAGTAGAAGCTTCTTTTCTACTGATCCATGATTCAAGAGAGCATCCACAAATGGTGGCAGGAGGTTATAAAGTGTATGGTAGGTGACCTTTTGATCAGCTGCAAATTTTTCTTAGATTACAAAATTGTAATTACAAACCAAAAAGGACTTGAGAGGTAGGTACATGTTTAGGAGAAGCTTCTACTTCTCCAGATGTGTCTGCTACACTTACTTATGGGGCTTTGTAATTCACCACTCTTTCCCATCTGATTTTCTAATGGTGCCAAGCACATGAAAGTCCTGTTCAAAGAGGACACAGCATCATTTCTTTCTCATAGCATTTTCCCTCTAATTGCAGGGCGCTTTTGGAGCAAGCAAAAATGGTTTGTATAAAGAATGACTGGGAAATGGATATGGCTCAACCACTTGGGCACCCACCTACCACATGGGAGGTCCTTGGTTCAGGACCTGGTGTCTAAAAGAAGATGAGCAGAAACTGCCTCCCACCACAAAGATCTAGACTCCACATCCCACCACAACAAGCTAGACATCATAAGCCAGCAGAAGTCACAGCCCATGGGTAGTGGATGTGGCTCAGGCCATTGTGTACTCGCCTCTCATGTGGGAGGTTCTGGGTTTGGTTCCTGGTGCGTCCTGGAGAAAGCAACCAAACAATGAGCAAGACAGATGAGAGAACCATCTGGGGGAGGGGGGAGGATAAATAAAGAAAGGTAAAGTAATAAATAAATCTTTAAAAAAAAAAAAGAATTACTGACATGATATAATCTGGACAAGACCACCAGGGCAATAATAGGTTTGTCTGGAGGTTCCTCAGGGTTCCAGTTTCTGGTGGGAATGAGGACTGAGGGTATAGGTAAAGAAAGTGATTTTCCAGGCAAGGTACTATGACATGCTCTACAGTCTTGTAAGCATCTGTGTTCCCTTTAGGTGGCATGGATTTGTGTGTACAGCTGATAGTGGGTGACTATGAGTGAGGCTATGATGTGATAGTGAGTGTGTGTCAAGAGGATAGCATGTTTTTCCCTAAAAGATGAGTCCAACCTACAAAGTACTATTGCTATTGGAACTTTTCTCCAAAACCATCCCATCTCCACTGCACATGTTGCCAGTAGTTTCTGGCAAGTTCACAGGTTCTGAGATTTGAGAGGCATCTGTAGGACAAGCATGAACACCTTTGCCAATTTGGGTCACTGATCAGCACATGGCCAAGCAGACAATAATTGCAGAGATAGTTTCAACTATTTGATAGCTTCATCACCTCAAGTCCTAGAAATGATCAAATCAATGAGCAACACACTCTAGGGATGGTAATGAATAAGAGCTCAAAGTCACACTTTCTCATTATCCTGCAGTTCATCACCATTCTTAGAGCTGGCTTAGAGTCTCCATGCTAAACCTGTGGCTCTCTCCTCATGAACTGTCCCATGGTGGGCTGCTTAGTGTGAGCATGGAGAGTCAGATGTCACAGTAAATACACTTACATAGCAATGGAAAGGAAGACTGGGAGGAAAAACTCTATATGCACACCTTGGTGATTTTTAAATTGTGGGGCATCAGTATTAGCAAAACCTCTATAATTATTATCCATATGACAAATATTTTGCCTAGAACTAAATCCAGTCCATCAATAAAAGGTTGCTATTATAAAGAGCAAAATATTACAAAATAGATGAGATTTGTAGTAGCAGCATATGGATCCATTTGAAATGATCTTAGAAATTTCAATAGGACACTGACAATTAGCCTAGCTTCAACCCAGGAAGGAGGAGTAGTGGGATCCCGTTAATGAATCATAGTATCTATTTTCATGCCATTTGTAGACTGAATATTTCATTGCTTTATGAAGCTCTTAGGTACAAAACAAAAAAATTCTTATTGTTTCCTGCTCCTCTCCATCTTTTTACATGATGTAGGATGGTCCAGCAAAGGATCATTCCATGCTCTTTATCCATTTGCCTCCTTATTCTATTGCCCATTCCCAAGACATGAGCAGCTCCCTGAATAGCCTATGAACAACATTTCAATGTACTGAATTAACTCTAGTTCCTCCTAGCAACCCCTGAGGCCCTGTTGGAGGAGCCTCCTAGTGACAGGGTAGATGAGGAGATCCCATCTAATTCCAAGGTATGGTCATGTTTTATTTCAGATAAAATTATTGCTTTATATAGTTTCTTATTTTTTCAAATGAGTTCAGATATGAAAATGTGACCATGTAATTATAGATGATTTATACAATTTCTTTGGTCAGGGAAATATTCATTGGGAGCCTATTACTAAATGATCCCAGATAAAAGAGAGCAGTAGCAGGGAGTCAATTGTGTGATATGAGGCCTTTTCCTCAGCATCAGTTTTCCCTCATAGGATTAAGATTTATTACCCAACCAAAATTCCCAACTTAAATACTCCTGAGACATGCTGCATCAACCAGGGAAAGCTTGTGCATTTGAAAATTTTCTGCTACAATTATTTTGAGGCCTCTGACTCAACCACTTTTTCCCATATGCTTTTCTAAGCACCAAGAGAGCAAAAGAACTGTGCAACATTACTCTGCATGGTCCAATTCTCATATTGATTTTTCCTTCTAATTGCAGGTGGCCTCAGGAGCAAAGGAAAATGGTAGGTAATTTGGGCTCACTCAGTTGTTGAGAAACTGTCTAGATGACTACAAAACCGGGGCTTTTGAGCCAGACTGAGTCTGGACAGGCACCCTCATTCCAGCTTCCTGGTGGGAATGAGGGTTGGGGATGTGATTAGGGTCTAGGAAAGGAAAAATATCTATAGACTACAGACCTTTTAGGCAGTTGTGCTCCCTTTAGGTGTGTGGGTTTTTGTTCATATACCATCATGACTGCCCACTTTACATATATTTACATGGTCAGAAGTCAACATACCACAGTAGGGTTATGTTTACAATTTTAGCCTCTCATGTTGCTCTGGGGTGAATCTGCCTAAAAAGCCAAGGACTACTTCTGATTTTTTTCCACTCCTCCATTTTGCCATTCTTCTTTCACTCCTCAGCAGCTCACTCTATGCTTGTTAAATCCCACTTCCTTTTAACTCTAATCCTTTGTCCAAGTCAAGCAAAGCTTCCTGAGTAATCCAGGAGCAACAGCCCCAAGGTACTATCACTCTGTGTCCTCTTGGCTCCCCCTGAAGGCCTCCTAGGGGAGCTTCTGAAGGCCAAGGGAGTAGTAGAGCAGGCTCCACCTTATTCCAAGGTAAGGTCACCTTTCTTTTTCTTAGATACAGCCATATGACTGTTGGCTTCTTTCTTTATCAATCCAACTCTGATATGAAAATCTGGCCTTGTACATTAGAGATCATATGTGCAGATTCCTTGGGGGTCAGTATTTAATGGGAGTCTAGCATTAGCTGATACCTGTTTCAAGGCAGTATCAGATCTGACTCAACCACTTGATTATACAAATGGCAGTATCAGATTATACACTATACGGTAGGAGTCCTTTCCTTTGCTACAGTATTTGGATTAAAATTTTTGTTAACTGCCAACAAAAGTGGACTTGAAGGAGAAAGATGAGAAGACAGGGCAGGAAACAGATACAGAGAATTGCCCAGCGAATGGACACAAAAACAGCAAAAAT
>JAQZBX010103942.1:0-11005 GCA_029593785.1 Cabassous unicinctus | reverse complement strand
GAAATCCAGTAAATCAGGAGTGTACTGAAACATTCTCTCTGAAGTAAAAGTCAACTTATACCTGTGCATCTTACCAAAAGTAAGCAAGCACATCTCTTAAGGCTCTCAAGGCATTTGTCAGGATCTGTCCCTCAAATAACATCTATGAATAGTGGAGAATTCCATCTGACCAGCTTAACAGATGGTTTTGTGGAAGCCATCTGTTTTTATTTTACTTTTTACTTTTGTGGAAAACAATGAGTCAAGGTTAGAATGTAAAAAGATAAAAGGATAGAGACAAATAGCCTGGAAAGCTGGTCAAGAACTTTGTCCCTTCCATCCAGAAAGAGTCAGAAATTTGTTCTCATATGCATAGATGTACGTTCTGAATATGGATTTGCCTTTCCTATTAGTAGGGCATTGGATAGGACCTACATCAGAGAGATTATAGAACATTTGATCCAGTGGCCACCTTAAAATACCTTATCAGAATTAGGGGATTGATTTAAATAAAATAGTTGTGGGAATGGGCCTATGTCAACAAGAATCACTATTCCTATCATATACTGCACCATTCAGAAGCCACTGGGCAGCTGAAGACACATTTGAGGCACCAGCTCTAAGGAAATATTCTGTGAGGATAGGATTCATCATCCTGGATGCATATTATGTGTTAAGCAAAAATATTTCTTTTGTACTGTATCTCCCAAAAGAAGAATACATGGATTGGGGAGGCAAGATATGAAACAAAAAGCTCCACTCATTATCATTCCCAATGACCTACTAAAGGATTTTATCTTTGAAATTCCTGCAACTCTGGATTCTGCAGGATTGGAAGTCCTGATCTCCAAAGGGGGCACACTCTCTCAGAGGAATTGCAAACATTCCATTGAATTATCTATACCTCCTGCCTTGATACTTTGAACTCCTAGTTTCAGAGACAAGTAAGGAAGGAGAATTATTGATTTATTTTTTCAGGGGTAATTGGCAATTGGCATTGATGTAAAGGTGATAGGGCCACCGTTACACAATGAAGGCAGGAAAAATGCAGGTAATCAATTTGAGGTAGTTTTGATACTCCCTTGCCCATTTGTAAATGTAATTGGAAAAGTACAGAAACACCAGCTTGTGAAGGTCATGGTGAAAAGGGGCTCAAAACCTTGGGTATGAGGTTGGGTTATACCAATGGTGTGCTATCAAAGTAAAAAATGTTTGATGCTGAGGATGTGGGGAATATAGATTGGTCAGTGGAGAATGGAGATGAGTGTATTAGTCAGAGTTCTCTAGGGAAACAGAACCAACAGGAGATATCTGTAAATATAATGAGATTTTATAAAAATTGCCTCAAATGACTGTTGGGAACATCCAAGTCCAAATTCCATAGGGCACCCTGAAAGCTGGGAACTACAATGAAGTTTTTTGATGAAACGTCTAGGAGAGTCTGGCTGGCAGAAGTAAAGACAAAAATTCTCCCTTCTGACTGCTCAAATCATCACTTCTCCTTTTAAGTCCTTCAACTGATTAGATAAAACATTTTTCATTGGTGAAGGCAATCTCCTGTGTTGATTGCAGTTGTAATCTTCCATAGATGTTATCAATTTACTAATGATTTAAGTCCATCAAATGTCCTCATAGTAGCAATTAGTCTAGTGCTCGCTTGCCCAAATAACTGGGCACCATTTCCTGGCCAGATTGACACACATGAACCTAACCATCACAATGAGTATCAATTTAGATACCAAGACCAATTGCAGTTAGAAGGGATAAAATTTAGCCAACTAAAATCCCTCTTTTAAGTTTCCTCTCAGAAAAAGATATCCACAGGAATTCTGAAAAAAAAAAAACTGCTCTTCTCTATGAAGAAACAGATCCAGTGGCACCAATGGTGGAATGTGGTAGACATGGAAATGTACCGCCCAGATCCAACTTCAAGAAAGGACTTGCTGCCTAGTGCTGAGAAGTATGGACAGAAAGCTACCTCCAGCAGTTCCAGGATGGAATGGACCCAATGTACTCAAATGGCTATCATGTAGTCAGTAGATTTCCATTATGAATGATTCATTTGGGACAGCTAGGTGTTAGTCTCTGCTCCTGGAAGGCTGAATCATCATTAATAAGTATGAGTTCATGCTTTGGGGCCACCATAATCACTTTAGTCATAGTCTTTCATGCTAGCATTTGTGTAGCCTTTCACATGAAGAAGTTGAAGAAATTAACTTCCTCAGAGTATACCTCAGCTTCAGAACCCTGCCTTGTCTGATGTTGCATTTCGTAAGGGAAACCTGCATCCAATCACCAAACAAGAGGGAGCTATAAAGGTCTTAGCATTTTGACCTGATCAGGTAAAATTCTGATGCAACCCACTACCTGTAGAGTTCCTGACCAGGTTGGTAGAAGCTGCATCAAAATAAGACTTCATCCTCTTTCTAATTCTCCTTCTCTTCCTTCTTTTCAAAGGTGTTGATCCTGAATTATATCTGGTACCTCAAACTCCATCTCAGAGTCTGCTTCCAGACAACCCAAGTCCACTTTATATTCATTAGTACCTAGAAAGAGAAAACTTAAAAGGTAGATGGTCTATGCTTTTTTCTGATATGATAATCAGCTTGTGGGTAGAAGTGGTAGTTATCATTTGAATAAATTGTCTACTGTACTAAAAATATTGCCTTAAAAAGCCATTTGTAAGTGGCTTCTGGCTCATTTGTTCTAACTAAAAAATATAGAGAAAATCTTGAATATCTACTAATAAAATATGATTATAATTAGACTACAAAGTCTCTGTTCCTCCATAAAGAATTTTTATATTCCACTCTCCCTCCCACCTTAATTCTCTCTCAAACTAGAGTTGTTATGTTTCTGTGTCTGTGGCATATGTTTAATGATTATAGCTTCAACATTTTTGAGCTGAATAATGAAGCTTCATCACACAACTTCTACTGGTAACATATGTTTTATTTCTATAATGATGATCGCCTACTATATACTCCAATTTGATATATTTTAAAAATTAAATCAGGTGCAAGTAATGTGCTTTCAAAATAGAATACATCACTTTCAAAGGGGACTTATTTATATATGGGGTATTGCTTAACCAAACAATTAATTACTATCTAGTATTTTAATGACTATAAAAGTTGTCACAGATTTGGTTTGTTGTCTTTATATCAGTCTTCTTCAGCAATTCAACATTTCTAAATAGGTTCTGTTAATATATAGATTTATTGAAATTAAGATTTATAATTAAGTTGCTTAACTCATAAAACAATTCAGTGATATGTCCCTTCATGACAGTACAGTGACTTTATCTGTATACTAAACTCTCTAACCTGTGAATCATTTTCATGGATTAATGATTTTATTTTTATTTGCATTTTATATTAAATTATGTGGGTGCATGTACATATACACACATATACATATATATGATAGTATTTGCTATTCTCTAACTCTGATATAGAGCAAATATGTTGACCAAAAAATAAAGCAAGCAAAACCAAACAAAATCTTATTTATCATTAGTTAGGCAGTATATATGGCCAGCTATCTAAGGATCCAAGTTTATTTATAAAACAAAATATAAATAACAAAACTTTAAGGAAAATGAAATTGTGTGTTTGTGAACAATTGTGAGTTACAACAAATCTTCCAAAGTAAATACAGGCCATAAAGCATTGTGGTTACATGTAAGCATGTCTGTTATGTGCAGTTTTAATGAATTCACACACACACACACACCCACACCCACACACACCACAAAAAAAGTCTTACCTATGGTTTCCCTACTATCACCTGACCATCATACAGTGAATTATACACAAAGTAGTCTATGTGTTCTTAGAAGACTATAGAGCAGATAGATTATGACACTTTTGCTGAACGCCTTTTAATGACTGACTCTAACACATAGGATAAAATACAAACCTTAACGAAAATATAAGGGCTTAATTGACCTAACCACCCTCTTATAGAACCACCCTTTCCTGGGTCAATTTGGTCCCCTACCTATTCTGAATTAGGCACCCTAGACATTTTAATTTTCTCAAACACTCAAGCCTTTACCTGTATATCACATAATCCTATCTTATTTTCCATCCAATACTTTGTTGTCTGAACATTTTTTGTTTATTTGTGTGTTAAATTGACTTCCCTCAGTTGAACATACTTGAGAGGTGGGCGGTACGGAGGGACAGACAGAAAGAAAGAGAGAGAGAGATCTTTTCTCATGTTCATGACTGAAATCCCAGTGAATGAAAAAATCCCTGGCATATAGGAGTGTTTTCGTTTTAGGCTGCCAAAATCAATATATCAATGATGGGTTGGAATTTGCAATGGGTATTTATTAGCTTACAAGCTTACAGTTCTGAAGCTGTGAAAATGTCCAAATCTAGTCGTCATAAAGATAATACTTTCTTCCTAAAGATCAGGTGCTGGCGATCTTGGACTCTTTTATCACACAGTAAGGCACATGGCAGCATCTGCTGGTCTCTCCTTTCTCTTCTGGGTTTTGTTGCTTTCAGGTTCTTGCTTCAGTGGCTTTCCCTTTTTTGTCTGAATTTCATTCTCTTATAAAGGATTCCAGTAAGAGGATTAAGACCCAGCTTAAGATCCTACTCACCAAAAGATCCTACTTACAATGGGTCCACATCCACAGGAATGGATCAACATTAAGAACATATTTTTTTAGGATTCATATAGCTTCAAACCATCATAAGGAGGTAGACAGTAAGTCAGATTTATTTTAACAAAAATAAATGACTGGATCAACATAATTAAAATGAGTCACTGTTAGCGCATATATTGAAAATTACACATTTCTTATTTTATAATTAAGTGATTCAATTAAGATAAAATAGGCAGAACACATATGGTATTTGATAAACTGTTAAGATTTTATGTAGCTTTTTAAATAACTCAAAAGACATCTGGGATTCCAGCAGTATTTTCATAAGATAAGTTAGATAGGTATTCTTTCTCCCAATTTACAGTTTAAAAATACCAAAACTGAGATTTGTAGATTTCAAATTATATCCAGGACCATATATCCAGTTAGCAGAAAAATAAGGACTTATACTTCCATGTGCTGCCTCAAAACATAGTGCTTATTGCAATGCACTTTATACTTATGAATGTAGAGATATTTTCTAAATAATATTGCTAGATCTTAACAATGTATTTTGAATAAAATGGCTTTGCTTTGATTACTTATTTCAGAGGACTAATAATAATAGTGTGGGGTATAGATTAGGTAGGAAGGAGGAGTTGTAACATTATAGAGGTTGGTGAAAAGTTATTGGTGGTAAAAAGATGCTAATATTTCTCAATACTCATCCTTTCATTTAATGAATATGTAGCACCTACCCACTATGCTAAGATCTATGAAAACAGTGATAGACAAGATACATTCTCAGCCCTCAAAGTGTTCACCTCGGATGCACTGTAATTAGCCAAGCCATAGGTTTGCATTTCAAAGAGGAATTGGAAAAAATTCACCAGTGTGAAATCATTAGGAGTTATACTTCTCACAACAAAGCAAATGGAACATATTACTTAGAAAATTTTTAAATGAATAGATCTAGATTCTTGTTTGAGTCAACATACTTTGCAAAAACGAAATCTAATGGTAAAAGTTTATTCAATAATTTTATTTATTTCTTCACTTCTATTATGCTCCTTTATCCCATGATTTCACCAAATTCCTGAGCATAAAGTACATTGCTTTCTCAAGATTTGTCTGTGTTTATTGATGATTCATTATTGTCACTATTCATAGTAACACTTTCCCTTAAGATGTTTCCACAATAGTTGATAATGCTTAACAAAAAACATTGTCAACATAACAGAAGCTCTGTCTCCATTTGGGATTACATACAGCTGTGACAAAGAAGATTCTAGTGTGTGCAAGCACTTAAATGGTGAACAAATCTGGAAATTCAAATAACATTAAAATGTACTTTAAGGATATTTCCAGTAAAATAAGTGACAAAAACATTTCTTTGTAAATATATCATTTTAAAATAAAGAAGAATTGGAAATGCAAAGCAACCCTTGATGCTAATTCTAGTTTCCATGGTAAATAACACATAGGAATATGATATTTGTTGCTATCGAAACTTTAGAAAGGAGGAGAATTGTTATGCACAGAATGATAGCTTGCTGGTCGTTTGGCAAGGATAGTACACATTTTCTCAGGAGATTCCCTCTGGACCAGTCTGCTTCCATCCAAACTCTCATCCAGTCTGAGTCCATCCAAACTCAATGACAGGTAAGTTAAGAGTGCATTAAGGTAATTATAATGATATTAATAATACAGGAATAATAAAACCTATTTTGGACAATTCAATGATAATCAAATTCACTCAAAAAATGTGAAAATACCACTTCCAACCAAGATGAAGTGTAAAAGATTCTGTGTAAAACCATAACAAAAAAACCATGTAAAAATATAATTTATATAGAGGAGGCAAAAATGGCAGAGCATAAAAAAGCTATTTTGGAAAAAGTGCCCATTTTAATTAATTCATATTATTATTATTTTAAACTCATCAGGTTGTATTATTTTTGTTTTCAGAATCAATTATATAATGAGAACTAAGGTTAAGTTATGGATATCCTTTCATTTTTTCATCCATTACATTTTGTTCATTTTGGAAAGAAAAAGAGTAAAGATATTTGTTGAAAAGAAGGTGCCACTTGATTTTGGATCTTCCTTATGAACATTAGCACCAAATGTTAATGAATCTTCCTTCCAATGAGAATTAACAACAAAATATATGATTATTTATAAATGGTATTTATTTTCTGTTATGCTGATAAATTTTGCTCCATCTTCCATGATATCAAAAGGGTATTTTGCTTCAATGATTACTGAAATGAATCATTTATTAAACACCTGCTATAAGTACTATATGCAACTTATTTGTTATTCACATATATTTCCTGTGCCACACACATACAAGGTACTATGGCTGATGCTTTTTAATAATAATTCAGTTAAAGATTATTTTTATAAGTCTTTCAAGAAGAATTTTCCTATTCTAGCTGTTGTATCAATAAGCTGGCCTTTCCTAACATGTAAACAGTTTTCTGAGAATTTATTATCTGGAGCACTCATTTAACCATTCATAATCCACTGTTTTTTCCTACCTGACATTGAAAGTAACATTTCAAATTTGTATCAAAATTTAGTTTTTCACATATTTATTCTATCCAACTAGGTATTCAGCTAGATTTCCAATTATTTCAGCATTTAACTTAGATATTTTGGGTGTTTGTCTCTTCAATGATCCCAGCTAAATTACTTGTTTACACTTGGTACAATTAAGTATTCATTAATATAACTTGCCAAATCCAATGGTCATCATTCATTTCTGTTTTTGTTTTATTACCCTTTGTTATTTTTCTAAGTAGTCATGTTTTCTGCTCTGGAATCTAAGAACCTTTCAAAGGTTCATGTGAGAATAATAGTATTGTGCAGAGCTATAGTATGAACATGGTCCACTATTAGTTTTCCATGAAAGTTTGCAAAAAATCCCAAAATATTAATAAAATATTTTATTTTGAAACAAATATGTACATAATTTGAGATAGAATACAAAATTTTCATTACTTTTGCAGTTAAGTGAACTCAAAAAATGTTGCACTTGTGACTAATCACCTTCGACTTTATCACTAACCACCCTACCTTCTTTCCAAAGTAATTCTCTATAAATCAACAGTATTCATCAAAAAACTTTCTCCTTCCTTAATGCTATTCCATAATTTGTGAATGGTTCATCTATTGCTTCTCACACCATTACGTTAATTTTTTTTGTCAATGTTTCTTCTCAGGTTTATTTTCCTTTCCTGTACCTTATCTTCCATTTCTCTCATTTTCCTCTTCAATACTCCATGACAACCTAACCTATCAAATGAAATCAACTTTGAGAGTACCTTTATAGTTGACATAAGCTTGGATTTCACATAAGAAGGCTAGCATCAAGATCAAGTTTGTAGTGAGTCTGGTTGATAAATACATTTTTTCACCAATTTTTAGAGGAAATTCACAAGACTGCTTTATGTCCAGAGAAGTGAGGCTGCATATTACATTGTGTAATAATTTTTCGCTTTCTTGTTTGTTTCACCAATTCAAGAGTGAACACTTTTAGAAATGAAACAAGATCACAATCCTGTTTGTTACCTGAAAGCTATAAGCTTTTAGCTTGTCACATATTAAATTTCAGTATAACACCTAGTAAGTTTGAATTCAATAAATAGTGAATAAAACATATTAGTTTATTTGTATAATAGAATTCAAAAAACATTATTTAAAATAATGAGTAAATTTCATATTTTCAGGGAAAGAGTCTAGCAGCTTTTGCTAATGCCACTTTCCTCACTCGTAATCTGTAATTGTTTTTGCAAATTTTTGAGAATTATAATGAAATTTCCCTGGCATACATGGCATAGGAGCAAATAAATCCTCACTGTCTTGAACAAAGATGTTGTCTAATATCTCAAAGGAATCAATAGCTGCATATTGTTAGATTGAGTTGAACTCTATTCCAATGAGGAATAAATTTTCCACTGAAAATAAAACTCAAGCATTATAAATTTCAATGGTTATATTGATAGACCATAAACTAATATGGATATGATTGACAATAACAGAAAAAAATGTACCATGAAATTGTTGATATTTGTTTATAGTTATTAAATTTGTAATTAATGTCAGCTGCCACAGCAGACAAATCTCCAAAATTTCAAGAACTTAACAAAATGAAGATTTATTTCTCACTTGCACAAAATCCAAAGCAGATAAAACAAACCCCTATAATTTTGGAGTTTCTATCTCAGGAACATGAGACCTCCAAAATCACTCATGTTTGAGGGAGAAAGGAAAGGAGGAAGCTACGTCTAGAAAAACAGGTCACTGTGAATAGATTGAAATCCCAGCCTCACACATTGCAAAGGAAGCATATAAAGCATACATAGGTTTTGTTTGAATACTACCTCTCTGCATCAGGCTTCATTAGTAAAACAATACCCAATATCAATGACCATATTCATAATAAAATAGACTGAGAAATTTAGATTATATTGAATGTAATAGCCCAATTTTATGCAATTTATCAAATATCATTAATATATATCAATGTGTTTAAGTACACTAACAATGGCAGAAGTTAATTCAAGCTTGAATGTGAGCCATTTTCATATTCTCAATTAGGGCATTTTATTATCATGTAACTCAGCCTTCTTTCTACAAGCTCTGAATATAGTTTTTCCCTCTGTTATATTTTTCATGAGTGATTATGAATATGATGATCTTCCTGAACAGTCAGTTAGGAAGTGAAGTGTCTGCTGCTAGTGTTTTGAAGTGTTTTTTGCTGCAGGTATAAAATGATTAACACTAAATTTCAGATATATGAGGGCACATTTGCAAATCATAAATTATATTTGTAATTTTTATGGTATGTTGGAAAAATCCTTTTTTTCCCCTCTGTCAAGTTTGCTATAGCTTGGGGCTATTATCTGCTAATGGAAGACTTTTTTACACATTAGTTTTTAAAAGATTAACAAAGCCTTGCTTTATTTCCCTATGTGCTTATTTATTTTTCTGTATCTCTCTGAGCTAAATATCCCCTGGGAATTTCTGCATTGCATTTTAAATTAGAGGTAACTGCTATTGTAACACAGAGTTTTAGTTTGCCAAAGGAATGCTGAGGTAAAGTACCAGAAATGTGTTTGCTTTTATAAAGGATATTTATTTGGGGTAAAAGCTTATAGTTCCAAGGTAATGAAAATTCCAACTCAAGGCACCATAAGAAGTGCATTCTCACCCAGGTCGGCTGCCACGAGTTGAAGCAAGATTGTGGGCAATCGTTGCCTGGTCTCTGCCTTCCCCTCCAGGCTGTACCATCTCCAAGAGCTTAGGTAAGAGCAACCAGGCATAGTGTTTATCTCTTACCAGGCCTCTTCTCTCAGGCTCAGCTGCCCTGCTTTCATCCCGATTTCAAATGCAAGCTCTCAGGAAAATGGCTCACTCTCTTTAGGGCCTCAGCTACTTGAGCTTCTCCTTTTCATCACACAGCAGCATCAAATATGGCAGAGCTCTTTTCCAGTGTGTTTCCATTTTTTTTATTGGTCCCAGAAAGAGGGCAGAGACTTAACTTGATTCATGCCTCACTGAGGTGGTACAATTGAAAAAAGTGCCCACACCCATAGGAGTGGAACAGTCCACTAACATAATCTTTCTCTTTTTGGGATTAATAAAATAATTTCAAACTGTCACTCACAGCATATGATGCAGTGTGTAATCTTGGGTCTATATCTTTACATGGAAAGGTTATTTGCTGAAAGAACGAAAATAACTTTTATTGTCTTGTTGATATCAATTTGACTTTTGCAATATAAGATAATATATGATATAAAGTTTCAGGAGTACTATTTCTCATTTTAGAATCAGACATGAAAATAAAAGTAGAAGAATGTGATTTCAATTTTCCTGCTTCTATTGAAATTACTGAGAATGAAAAAATGTAATGAAGAATAGGTATCAAATCTTTTTATAAATGGGCAGATCAATCTATCTGAATATTTCCAAAAATAGGGCTTACAATATCGAAAAAACTAGAGTTAAAATATTTCTCATTCACTAGTTATGCTTCTTTTATATAAGCCTATCATTACATCTAAAGAAATAGTGTTTTGTAGTTAAGTTGTAGAAACATTTACTGATCAATATCCAAAATGATTTTTTTTTCTTGCTCTATGAAAAAACTGGATTTGTTTATAAATAAAATTATGGAATTTGTATGCAATGAAAGATGCTGTGGGGAGATGGTATACTGGAAGAAAGCCCTTCTAATGTCTGAAAGACACAAGGGGTAATAGCCAGAATATCTAAAAAAAAATCCTGTAAAACAAAAGAATAGAAAACCAGGAGAAATATAATCAAAGTATGAGAACAGGCAATTCAACAAAGGGGAAATCTGAAGAGGAAGTATCTAGATGAACAGATGCTCAATCTTACTAGCATTCAGAACTA
>JAQZBX010103941.1:0-11003 GCA_029593785.1 Cabassous unicinctus | reverse complement strand
AGATACTGGGCATTGAACCCAGGACCCTGTACATGGGAAACAGGTACCCAAACCACTGAGCTACACCTGCTCCCCCTTACCTTTGTGGTTTTTTTGGTTTGTTTGTTTGTTTGTTTTTTCACCTTTGTTTTTAATGTCAATTATTTGATTGTAAATTTATATAGCTAAAATTTTAATCATGGATGTCTGTTTAGCAATCCGACTTGCAAAAGTCCTTAAAATTTATCAATCAGCTCTGCTCTAGCACAGGACTGAGGGTATACGTCACACACCTAATCACATCGTTTATAGGTGAGGCAAAGTTCAGTTCAGCGGGACCCCAGGAGACAGCAGGCTGCAGAGCTCGCTGCGAGAGGAATAGCATCCAGCAGGGGGCAGTGTGCTTCCAGGTGGTCCCGTAAGTAGAAAGCCAGATCTGAATAAGGAGAGGAGTCACCTCTGGGGGCAAAAGGCTGAGATTGGGACTCTGGATGTGGACCTTGGGAGCAGCCAGGAAACCAGGACAGACACCTTACGGTGCTGTTGGAAAAGGGGTGAGGGGAGGAGCCTCCTGCTCCCCGCACCCAGCTGATGGCAGGAGTAGGACTAGACCCCACTCTCTGGTGGGGCGGAGACTCTTTGGGACACATGATGAACTTGGGCTCAGGAACTCGGTGGGACAGAATCCAGTTACCCAACACGAGGCTCAGAGCCTGTAGCTGAGAGGGCAGGGCAGGGAGCCTAACCTAGAGGCAAGGCAGAATTTTCAATGCAGTTAAGCAGCTGGGGGCGCTGGAGGCCACCTGGACCCCGTCCTCCAGTCTGCAAGCTGCTCTCTGTCCTGCACACAGGCCCGGTGGTGACGCTTTAAGCAGGAGCAAGTTACACGGCAGAGCACACTCACGAAGGGTCCGAGACTGTGGTTTGGTAAGTGCTGTTTATTTTAATTTATCCTAATCCCATTTTGTATGCTTACAGTTGCTTTCAGAAATGCTAGCTTAAGGCTTAAATGCCCCCCTTAGAAGTTTGAAAATAAAAGGTCTAAGTGATTTGCTTTCCCCACTCCAGGGTGTTAAGGTAAATCCAGGTACATTAACAGAGGGAAACAAAAGTGGTGCCAGAGGCAATCACATTTTCTTGTTAATTCAGGCACAGTGGTCCTTAAAACTTTTCTAAACTATCCAAATCATTTATATTAGAAGGAGTTTTGTTTGTTTCTCTGGACTCAGCTGATGGGAGAGTCAGCTTTCTTCCCTGCTTTGTTTATGACAGTCTACTTTGTGTTGTGAAACTAGAAAGCCGCTGTCTCTTTGCCTGCACCAGGCATGAGTGATCATACTCCCAGGCCACAGGGTGAAAGCAGCTTCATGACTGATGTACAGGCCTTAGGATAATGGAAAACCAACGAATTTATGTTGAGACAATGTGTGACTTCATCTCAAAGCATTGTTTTTAATAGTTTAGGAACTGTGAAAGTCAGAGGTATATTAGAAATAGTAAATTTGGGGCATTAATGTCCAGCATAAAGTAGTTCAAGTTGTCAAATTATTTCCTTAAACTATATTATGTTTGTATTTTAAAAAGAAACAAATCACATTTTGAGGTAGGTAGAGAACTTAGGGCATGTGGAGAATCACGTATTTAGGAACCTGAGGCATGTGGAGAGTCACCTATCTAGAGACCTGAGGCAGGTGGAGAGTCACGTATTTAGAGACCCGTATGTGTGGAAAGAACAGCAACCGACAATAGGTTATGAGATTTCGGGGAAAGACACCCACTTGCAAGAGATAGAAGCCTAAGGCTAGGCAAATGACTGATCTAGTAACGCCCTTGCCCAAGGACTTATAAGATGTCAGCTAACAACCCCTCTAGGTAGCTCTCTGCTCAGAGGCTATCCATGTGCCCCACCCACTTGCTCCCGCTTTCCTTCAACACTGCTCAATAAACTGTCATAGCATTTCATCTCTAAATATTTAACTTTTGGAGGCGGATGTGGCTCAGGAGACTGGGCCCCCGCCTACCACATGGGAGGTCGCTGGTTCGGATCCCAGCGCCTCCTAAAGAAGAAAGCGAGTTGGCGCAATGGGTAGGCATGGCAAGCTGTCACAACAAGAGACACAAGAATCAAAAAACAACAAAGCAGGCACAGAGGTTCTTGGTGCCTCCTAAAGAAGACAATGAGCTGATGCAACAAGATGATGCAACAAGAGACACAGGGAGGAAAAACATAATGAGAAACACAACAAAGCAGGGAACGGAGGTGGCTCAAGCGATTAGGCACCTCCCTCCCACATCAGAGGTCCTGGATTCGGTTCTCAGTGCCTCCTAAAGAAACAAGGAAGACGAACAGAAACAGCAAGTGAAAAAACAACAAAGGGCTGGGGAGAAATAAATAAATAAAATAAATCTAAAAAACAAACAAACCATTATCACACTTAAGAATACTTATTAAAAATTCTATAGTATCATTCAATAACTGGTAAGTTTTTAAATTTCTTCCATTTTCTTGCATGTGCCTGTGTGTGTGCACATGTGTGTGAATGTGTGTGTTTGGACTTAAAAGGGCAATACAATACATTACAGTTGGTTGATGTGTCTAATTCTCTGTTAATCTAGAGATTGTTCATCCATCTTTTTTTTTCACAATTTGTTTAAGATATAACACAAACATTTCCCAATCATTCTTCTTGTCTTCATATTTTGTCACATGGATATCCCATAGTTCATTTCCATAATCCCCTATTGTTGGATAATTAAGTTGTTTCCAATATTTCCTTAGTTCTCAATCTACTGCAATAAACCCTCCAGTATATCCATCTTTGGACACTTGCTTTTTTTCTTTTAAGAAAAATTAGTTATACAGAATTGCCATTCAAAGAATCTCTCTCTTCCTCCCTTCCCCCTCAATGTTCCCAATGGTTTTCTTTACTTCTAAAGTAAAAGTATGAATGAGCTTTTTAAAAAGCAATTTTATTGAGATATATTCACATACCATAAAATCCATCTAACGTGTACGTTCAGTGGTTGTTGGTATAACCACAGAGGAACTAGCTTTTGAATTCGATTTCAGTTTAAATTCTCCATATTGAGAATTCCCACAATAAATATTTGAAACCATTTCTTGCAATACCAGTAAGGGTCAGGATTTGGTAAACGGCAACTCTCATGACGGAAGGGCCAGGGAGAGATTTATGACAATATGACTATTGCAGGTGTTCATAGTCACACAGCAGGTTGAACTGGAAATTATTTTACATCCTCAATCATCCACCTCTCAGGCTTGATGAGTCAGTTTAGTTGAGCTGGAAAAAAAATGTCACTCTCTTTTACATGATTGATGAAAACCCTGAGCATGTAAAGGGCATGTCTTGGAAAATGTGTCCATTCCTTCTGGGATGACTGTTCTCAAACTATCAGGCTAAAGAAAGTCTATATCGCCAGGAGGAAATGTGTAGGGTGTTATTGTCACAGGAGAAGTTTCCATGACTTCTTTTGAAAGCCTCTTAGGAATCCATTGTGGGATTGGGTGAGTGGGGGGAGAGATTTATCGGGTCATAAACTGGTAAATGTTGAAGCTGGGTGAGGGTTCATTCTACTATTCTCCCTACTTTTGTATATGTTTGAGAAATTCATGCCCATAATTAAAATTTAGAAAAGTCTCTCAGAGCAATTAGCCAACCCATGGCCTTCTGCCCCTGGTGGCTTTTCGGTGCTTTTGAAGTAATAACAAGCCCTTGGAGGGATCTCAAAGGATATTCCACACAAGTGTGGACTACCAGTCACTTTTATTTAACGCAATAAGTGAATCATATAGGACTATTTAAAAGGGGTAATTATTGCAGCCTTTGTCAATGATGCTGGAAGATTCTTGTACCTTGTACCCTTTCTCTAGGAAACCACTGCTGCATTGCAATTTTTAAAAAAGTGTTGCAGTTAGGAAATTCTACCTTCTGTACAACTAGGAATACAAAAGGCTCTGAAAATACTTATGATGAACCAAACTGGGATTCATGAAAGAACAACAATGATTTTTTTTTTTTTTTTCTTTTCTCTCATCCCTCTTTAGAAAGTCAGAGATGCCTGAGGACCTGTGATGGTTAAGCCTGCAGTATGGAATTTGTACTTGTCCACTCTTACAGTGGTGTGAGCCATTTCCTGTTAAAAATCTCATAATATTTACATTATATATCGGTTCTGTTTCCATAGAGAACCCTCAGAGTAATTGTACACGGTAAGCCATTTTCTCAGAGTGGACCTAGAAAATCAGGTGTCTAAAATTTTAATTGTGGAAAATTCCCATGTCTTGGTGGAATAAATTTTGGATGTAAAGAATGCCTACTTTTATTATACAGATATTTAACTAATTAGATGCCTGCTCATCTAATGGTGATTATTTGAAATAGGCAGAGACGAGGGAGTCAGGACCACTAGCAAGCAGATGGCTGATCTTTTTGTCCCTACATCCTGACAATGAAACTAGAAAGGTATTCCTCAGTTATCCCTTAATTGCCATAAATTAGGACTTGATTATAAAAGACCTCATTTCATAAAATAGTAAATATCTTATCCCTGCAAAGGAGTCCTCATTTTATGCATAAGGAAAGAAAAGATGAGCTAGGCTTATAAAAATCAAGGTTAGACTGAAATCATAGTTTTGCTTTGATTTGGTTACATAAAGTGGCAAAATCTAAAACGCATACTGGTGACTTCCTTCCTAAAATGAGAAAACATTTTAGATTATCTGTGAAAAAATGCATTCTCTTCTGCCTGCTGTCAGCAGTGACTGCTTGCTTCTCACTGATACCAGAGTAATACAGTACCACTTCCACGCAGAATTTCTTGAGACTTGAGTTATAATTCAATGGTGCGCTGGAGACAGCTTGTATCAGCTCGAGAGCGCCAGTCTCCACGGCTCTTCCCAACTCCCCATTCTGTGAAACCATGCTGGTGCCTTGAAATCAGACGTGGTAGGAGTATTTACACCACAGAAACTGGCAAAGACAACAGCCAGGACTTCAAGCTTTTTTTTTTTTTTCCGGTCTGGAGAGCCAGTTTGCCGAACCACTGCTGGCTGGACGCTTGATGCTTACTAGTCAAGGCCTAACATTTGTGGTTTTGACCTGCTTTCAAGTGGTGACCCTGAAGGCGCGCTGCGTTCTGCTAAGGCACAGCTAACCTTAACTCTGCCACTGTGTGCACTGGACCCTCTCTTAAGCTTTGTCTTGTGTCATCCTTTTACTTTCTCACCGTTCTTTGGACACAGACATCCTTTCACTCCCTGGAAATGCCCTTGCTCCTTTCCACCCCCGGCCTTACCACATTCTCTTCTCTCTGCACCCCCGCCCACGTGCTCCGACTTAACACCTGCATAGCCTTCAGCTCAGAGCTGAGCTCTCCCTTCCTTAGGGAAGCATTCCCTGGCTCCGAGTCTGGGCCAGGCTTTCGCAGCACTCTGGACCTTTGCTTTGGAAAACCGATCATAGTTTCTCACTCTCGACCTGTGATGATTCCACTCCAGGCTGCTCCTCACCTGGGCCGTCCCTTCCATGGGAGGTAGCGCTGTGCTTGCTTTGGCTCCTTGTGGTTTCCTAGAGAGTAATAAGTGTAGGGCCGTTAAAACAGTGTGCATTTAGAAACCAGCTCAAAGATTCAGAAAAAGTAGAGCATAATACACCCGTGCACTCACCGACTAGTTTTAATACATCTCAACATTTTGCCACAGTTGCTTCAAATATTTTTACAAACAAAAGCATTGTCCTTATAATTAAAGCCCTTTGTGAATTCCTCCCAACCCCTCAGACTTCTTTCTTCTCCAGAGAGAACCCTTTTCCTAAAGTTAGTCCCACCTTTACAAGAACAAGCCTTAATTTGCACGGGAACTTCCATCTAAATGCATATTTAGAGATGTTACTCAGCTTTGCCAGCATGTACGGGTAGCCAACCCTCGTCTATGAGTTGCGAAAACAGAGAGCTGATTTAGAGAGATGTTGGAAGTGAGCAAAAGACCCTTACTAATGAGAATTTAGGAATAGCATGCTCCTTTGAGAACTGATGCCCTGTTTGGTTCAGGATTTCCCAATATGTAATGTGAATCGTTTTACACTGTGTTAGAAGTTGTTTAGGTTCTGGCATTGAGTTTGAGTTTCAGACACTTGAGGCCCTGTTGCTCTGACATGACATAGTGGAGAAGAGTGTGGGTCTGTGGGTGGAGTCTCTTAGCTAGCGTGGCGTGATCCCAGAAGCAGCATCGCGCCACCAGGGAACAGCAATCTCTGTGTTCAACAAGCCTCTGGGTGCTTCTGGTGCACACTAAAGTTTGAGACCCTTGACCTACGGTAAAGAGCTTAAGCTCTCTAAGCCTCAGTTTACTTATCTGTAAAATAGGAATGATAATAATAGTATTTTCGGTCACAGGGTCTTGGTGAAGATATTAGTTAACCTTTATTGAGCACTTAGTGCCAGGCACTGTTCTCAGCACTTCCCATGTTTTAGCTCATTTAACCCTTGAATTAATTTAATCATAAAGATTAGAAGAGTGCTGAGAACATAGTAAACATTCAGTAACTTAGCATATATTATTATGATGACCTCTTTGAATTGTAAAGATTAATTGAGATGATATATGTAAGTGCTTAGGACAACATCCAACAGATAGTATGTGCATAATAACTATTAACTATTGCATATAAAACTATTTGTCTAATGGTTAAAAAGTTATTCACGTGAATCCTTACGGGAAGGGAGACCTTCTAGTCCAAGCAGGGAACTGAGTGGGAAATTCCCAATTGAAAAGGCCATTATAGAAAAAAATTTCTAGATCACATTTCAATCTTTCTCTTCCTGATTTGTCATAAGGCAAGGAAGCCAAAGAGAGCTCTTTGAACTAATTGGAAGGGCCAAAGAGGTAATTAACTACTCTCTAATTAAGCTGGTAATAGCTGCCCTCTACTGGAGAGATCAGAAACCAGAGAAACACTGCCTGCCAGGACTTCGGAAGATGGGCTCCTCTCCATGATGAGAACCTTGATGCTTTTGACCCTAAGAAGATGCTCCAGGAGAGGAGTTAGCTACGTCTGCTGGGGCCCAAGAGAAAGCAGTGGAAGGTCCAGGTGGAGAGAGAAGAGTTAAAGGTTCTGCAGAGAAGTGCTAACATATATTTGGGCTTTGGTAATTGTTTTAAAATCTGGCTCTGAATTATGTCTTCTAAAATAAAAAACCACTAGCAATTGCTCTGCAGTTTTATGTAAAGAGTTCTTCTCTATTGGAAAAGGATTATTGCATGGAAAATTGCATTCTACCTTGTCTTTTATGAATGGGAAGCCCAAGGGTTGAAGTCTTTCCCATTCTCACTCTCTTCCCCAGCTGAATCCACAGCTCCCTCTTTGTACCCCTGTGGTAGGTTGAATTTAGTCACCCCAAAAAGACATGTTCAAGTCCTAATGCCAGTACCTGGGAATGCAACCTTATTTGGAAATAGGGTCTTTGCAGATGAAACTAGTTAAGATGAGGTCACACTGGATTAGGGTGGCCCCTAAAACAATATGACAGGTGTCCTGATAAGAAGAGAGGAATTCAGACACAGATAGACACAGTGGGAGAAGATGGTCATGTGAAAATGGCAGTGGAGATTGGAGTGGTGCTGGCACAAGCCAAGGAACAGGAAGAGACAAGGGAGGATTCTTCCTTAGAGCCCCTGCAGGGAGTAGGCCCTGCTGCACCTTGATTTTGGACTTCTAGCCTGCCTCGAGAACTGCTGGAAAGTAAATTTCCATCGTTTTGAGCAATACAGTTTGTGGCAATTTGTTATGCCCACCCTAGGAAACAAATAAATCCCCCAAAACACTACTGCCTCCTTTTAGGGCATCTCGAACACTTGGAAATGCTTATCTTTTTCTTGATCTAGATTGGTGCTGTCTGATAGAAATACAATGTGAGCCACATATGTAATTTAAAATTTTCTAGTAGCCACTTTAAAAAAGGTGAAAAGGGAACGGATGTGGCTCAAGCAGTTGGGCACCTGCCTTCCACATGGGAGGTCCCAGGTTCGGTTCCTGGTGCCTCCTAAAGAAGACGAGCAATACAGCGAGCTGACCTGAAGGGCTAGCATGACAAGATGACACACGAGATGTAGCAATGAGATGATGCAACAAGGAAACACAATAAGGAGACACAACAAGAGACACAACAAGCAGGGAGTGGATATGGGTCAAGCAGTTGGGCACCTGCCTTCCACATGGGAGGTCCCAGGTTTGGTTCCTGGTACCTTCTGAAAGAAGATGAGCAGACACAGAGAGCAAACAGCCGTAAGTACAAAAACGAGGGGAGGGGAAGAAATAAATAAATCTTTAAAAAAAATTGAAAAAGAGCAGGTGAAATTGATTTTGCTATATATTCTTTAACCCAATATACCCAGAACTAATGGGTATATCACTTCAACATGTAATAATATAAGATACATTAATGAGATATTTAAAAGTCTTTATTCATACTCGTTCTTTGAAACCCAATGTATATTTTACACTTAAAGCACACTGAAATTCGGCTTAGCCACGTTTCGAGTGCTCGATGGCCACATGTGGCTCCAGTATTGGACAGCACAGGTCTAGAGGATGAGCAACTCCAGGGCAGTATCTAATCATCTTGGCACTGACAGTGCTTTGTGAAATGCCTAGAACATAAGTGCCATCCTAACAGTAAATGCGGCAGGCAGAATTCAAGGGTCGCCTCCAATGACCTTGGTGTGTCAGATTCCTAGGACGGCTGTAACAAATGACCAGAAACCGGGTGGCTTAGAAACAGCAGAAATGGATTCCCTCACAGTTCTGGAAGCTAGGAACCCTTAATCAAGGTGTGAGCAGGGTCATGCTTCTTTGGAAGAATCCTTCTTTGCTTCTTCCAAGTTTCGGTAGCTGCTGGCAATCCTATTTTTGCTCCACTCCAATCTCTGCTTCCATTGACACATGGCCTTCTTTCCTGAGTGTCTTCAAGTCTCCTTCTCCTTTTAAGGGACATCAGTCATTGGACTGAGCCCAGCCTAATCCAGGATGACCTCATCTTAACTTGATTACATCTGCAAAGACCGTATTTCTAAACAAGGTCACATTTGCCAGTACTGGGGGTGTGAATTGAATATGTCTATTTGGTAATGCAAGTAAACACACTACACTTGCCTTTGAATGTGGGTGGAACCTGTGAATATAATGAGACATCACTCCCTTGGTTGGTTACATTATAAGGCAAAGGGCAAGATTATCCTGTGTGGGTCTGCTCTAATCAGGCGAGTCTTTTAAAAGTAGAGTATTTTCTCCAATTAGCAGCAGAGGAAGAAATCAGAGAGAAGCTTCCCTGCTGCCTGGAAGAAAGCAAACAGCCATGTAGTTAATTACTGATGTTGGGGGTAGACTCTGGACAACTAGCAAGAAAACCGGGGCCTCACAGACTTCCACAGTAACAAATAACATTTATGTAAACAAATGCACATATATGCATATGTATTTATATATCATTTTACAAAAAAAAAAAGTGCGCCTGAGGGCCCAAGGGACGTCTGGACACCACAGGCAAGCCCCAGGGCCCCATGAAATCAACATCCCCTTGGCAGGCTCTATCTGGGAAAATAAACGCTATTTCCCCAGTATAACATAGTTATGCTCATTTATAAATCCCCAATCATGATTCTGCTACTTCTTTTATTTGAGCCTATAATTTTCAATTTACTTGTCAAGTTTATTTCTCAGAAACTTAAAGCCTTCGGATTGTTCCTATGCCAGTAGAGCCCAGAAACTCAGCAGATATGCAGCCAGTTCCTGCTCTCCAGTTCCTTGGACTTGTCTTGGACAAAACAAAACAATGATGATGGACCAGCGCCAGCCCCAAAAGAAGGAGTATCTTCAACTGCAAGCAAATCAATTCTATCCCTCTGCCCCATAATATCTGCGTGCCCTCTCAGCCTGAAGCAGAGCAGACATCGTCCCAGATCCCTCAAGAATAAAGAATGAACAAAAATAAGGAGGGAAGGGGCGTAACGACTGACTAAAGTGGATTTATTGTTATTGAAGCTGTTATCTTGTGTTAATTGATTAACTTGTAACATTGGTATAAAAATGATATAAAAATATTAATAATAATAGAAAGAAGACAGGGACCTCAGTCCTACAACCACAAAGAACTGAATTCTGTCAACAACTAGTGGGCCTGGAAGAGGACCCTGAATTCCAGATGAGACTCTCAACACAGCTGACACCTTGATTTCAGTCTTGTGAGACCCTGAGCACAACTGTGCCCAGATATCTTACCTACAGAACCATGAGCTAATAAATGCATGGTGTTTTAAGCTGCCAGGTTTGTGGCAATTTGTTATGCAGAAATAGAAAACTAATACAATAAACAAATGTCCTGAATCAGCAATCACCACCCACCTGGTGGCAATGCCTCTGAAGTTTAGGTCTAGTCCCATAGAGGAAATATTGACCTGTGAACATCAGCCTTGAAAATCAAACTGGTATCACGGTGGCAATATTTTTATTTTAACCGTGCCAGGGTATCAGCAATCTAGGGTGTTTGAGTCATTTTCTCTTTCCCAGTGCTATTTGTATCAGAGGGAAGGGCTGAGTGAGAGTCCAAAATAATGACAAAGAAGCTGGAGATAATTTTCTTCTATTTGGAGGTACCAGGGAATGAACCCAGGACCTCATACATTGGAAGCAGGCTCTCAGCCACTGAGCTACATCTGCTCCCCAGTTAGAGTTGGTTCTTTCACTTGTTTGTTTTTTATGTTTTTAGGAGGTACCCAGGATCGAACCCAGGACCTCGTACATGGGAAGGAGGCACTCAACCACTTGAGCTACAACCGTTCCCCTGGAGATAATTTTGAGATGCTTAACTTTTAAAGCAGTGACTATTGTTAAACAGTTTAATATTGAAAATAATAACAAGAGTGGCTCACGTCTGTCGGATTTGAGCTCTGTGCCAGGTGTGTCAATCATTGCCTCACTATGCTGTCAACACAGCCTTGGAAGGTCAAT
>JAQZBX010103940.1:0-11023 GCA_029593785.1 Cabassous unicinctus | reverse complement strand
CATAAATTGTTACATAAACAAAAATAAGGGATTGCCATATGCCCCACTCCCCAGACCTCCCACATTTCCCCACATTAACAACTTCTTTCATAAGTGTGATACATTCATTGCAATATTGATGAACACATTTTGGAGCATTGCCACTAAGCACGGACTATAGTTTACATTGTAGTTTACACTCTCTCCAACTCAATTCTGTAGACCATGGCAGGATATATAACGGCCTGTATCTGTCACCGCAATGTCATCCAGGTCAATTCCAAGTCCTGAAAATGCCCCCATATTACACCTCTTTTTCCTTCTTCCTGACTTCAGCACCTCCACTGGCCACTGTCTCCACATCAATGATATAATTTTTTCCATTGCTAGAATCACAATACGTCTATAGTAGAACACCAGTAAGTCTACTCTAGTCCATATTTTATTCCCCAATCCTGAGGATTCTGGGATGGTGATGCCCACTCCACCTCTAATTGAGACGGGGCTTCAAATCCCATATGGCTGATGGATGGGACTCTCTTGTTTGCACTTGTAGACTCTCTCTTGGTATATGTAATCAGCAATAGATGCAATCAATTGACTAATGATGCAGATCCACTTGAAACACCCTCACAGTAATAATCAGTCCAGTTCTTGCTTGACCAAATAACTGAATACCATAAATAGCTAGGTTGATACATTAAATTAACCATCACACTGGACTAGATCATAAAAAAGATACAGCTTGTTCCCGGCTCTCCCCTTTAGGGTCCTGACACTTGCAACCCAGCCACATATTGGAGGAAGCACAATCTACATGGAGAAGCCATGTGTAAGTTTTCCAGCCAGCAGGCCCAGCTTAGGCTTCTGCCTAGACCCTGCATCATGTGCTAGATGGATAAGTAAGAGAGCCTTCAGATGATACCAAACCCAACTTTGGAGCTCCCCAACCTGACACCTAGTGGAATGTTGATGAGCTAGCTATTCCTGCCAAACCCACCCAAATTGCAGAAAAGTTAGCAAAAGAAATCCTGCTATTACTTTAAGCCATTGTTTAGGGGTGGTTACAGCACTACATAGCTGAAACACTCCTAGTGTGTCAGAGCCACACATATTTCAACACAGAACTGGGAAGAATACCAATGTCCCCAATTCCATGTGGCACTTTGAACATAGGCCATAAGCTTATGCTGTACTAGAAACTCCTTCATGATAACAAGCCTCTCAGCTTCAGTTTTCAGCATTTCTAAATGAGAAGCAGCTGAAGATACTTGGCCAGCTGTCATGCTATCATCCCCATCTCGTTATTTCTCCCCAAGAAATATTAGCCCCAAATTTCCTTCTAGCAGATCCCTTCTATGCATGCAGTTCAACTCGTGTAAATAGATGCCTAGAGGTTGGGGGGTGGGGTGGGGCTAGGGTACTGCTGCATGTCAGACTGAACAATCAGACTCATGCAGAAACCCACTTCAGGCCTAACTCTACTCCCACTATTATTATTATTTTTTTTATGAACCACTTCTGGAAGAAAAACCCTCTAAGAGGCTGTGATTTCATTCTCTGTCATAGCAATGTCATTTAATATGGGGTGAAGTGACCGGGAAATACAAATAAGAATAAAAGAGATCTTGGAAAAAGAAATTTTCCTGTCAAAAAGGTACTTCATGAAAGTGATGAGGCTACAATATAAGAGAATTCAGGAATTTTAGCAGGTCTTCTAAAGACCCCCACGCTACAAAGCTAACACTGAGTGGGGTGAGGTGGGAGAGATATAGAAAAAAATTCCTTGTGCTTTATATAACTAAATAAAAGCACCAGCCAGCATAGTCTGCACTAGACAGAGAAGAGCTGGAAGATTACTCCAAATAAGAGATCTAAAAGTGAACAAAACTCTTAAGAAATGAATGAAACCTAAAATTGAGTGAAAAGTCTGTGCCTACTCCTCACCCTATCCTATAAGATTGTATACGCCCTTTTAAAAAAAGGACTTTCCAACACAAAAATTACATTACAGAGTAATTAATTGAGGTATACAGAATTTGAAGCAGGGATGATAATTTCATATTTTCTTTTTTTTTTTTTTAGCCTAATCCTAGTAAAGCAATACAAATTGGAAAGTTTTAGACTTACATTTAAAATAAATACAATTTTTAAAAATACATATAAATATAATATTATATAATAGCTCATAAGTCCCTTTTAATTGTTTCATTTTGGGCTGTTTGCTTTTATAATTTCTAGAGAACTGTGTGGGGTTTTTTTTGTTTTAATATCTAATTATAGCTAAAAATAACTGTAGCTTCCAGGTATTTGGAACTCAATGGGGCCAGTCACTGTACTAAGACCTGATAGTATTTCTCTTTATCCTCACAAAAACCCTTTGAGGTAGACACTGGTTTTTATTCTCTCCAGACCAAAAGATCTTAAATAACTTGCCTACTGTCCCACAGCTGATAGAACCAGGCATCTAAAGCATGCCTGTCTGACCCCAAAACCTGAGTTCTAGAGCCCTACGTAAAAATCCTCCTGCATGCAGGAATATGGACTGCAACATTAACACTTCCATGCTAAAAAATGTCCCTCACATCTCAGTTTAGGGTTAAGACGACATTATCACTCAGTCCAATTCTGATTTTTTCACCATTCTCTCACTGCCTCCCTCCCAGAAAAGCAGCCGGTTCTCTTCTTCCTCCCGTGTCGCAGCTGTCACAGCATTCTGCCTCAGTGGTCTTGATACTACTGTGCACTATAGGAGGGAGATCCAGGATGCAGCATTTAGAGGGGTAGTGAAGTGAATAGCACCCTATGCCCAAAAGACAGGTCTGTCCACTCAGAAACTCAGAATGTGACCTTATTTGGAATAAGATTCTTGGCAGGTATAATACAATAAGACCCCTGACAACTCTGGATTAGTATGGACACTAAATCCAGTGACGGTAGCCTTATAAGAGAAAAGAGAGATTTGAGACAGAGACACAGGGAAGAAGGCCATTTAAAGCTGGAGGCAGAAATTGGACTCATGCAGCTACAAACTAAGGAATGCCAAGAATTCCCAACAGCAACCCGAAGTTAAGAGTCATGCATGGAACAGATTCTCCCCCAGAACCTTCAGGAAGAATCAGCCCTGCTGACACTTTGATTTCATACTTCTGGCCTCCAGAGCTATAAGAGAATAATTTTCTGTTGTTTTAAGCCACTATGTTTGTCATAATTCATAATGACAGCTTAGGAAACTAATGCAATGGGTATTAGGAAGAAGAATTTGGCTCTGAATAAAGAGTATTACTTCCATGCCAAGTCTCACCACAACCACACTCCTCAAAACCCTGCCAACCGAGAAACTTCTCCTCTGCTTTCTGTTTCCTTAAGATGTTCGAAATATGCTCAAGCCAACACAAATGACACTGCATTTTACTTTCTTCATATTTAAAAGGTCATGGAATTTGACTTTCAAAGAAGGAAGTAATGGTAAGCAAATTCCAAATATAGAAACATCTAACTGGTTTGGGCAGAAAGGATATTCCAGTCTGTCAAGCACTCAGCTTTAGAATCAGAATCATTGACAGCCTGCTTTACGTGACCAGCAGTGCCAGAGATTTGAAATTAATGTAAACGTACCTCCTGACTTTTATTGGAGTAGCCACTGAGTATTAATGTTGTCTATTAGTCAAATCAATTCATCTTTAATATGCCACATATTTTAATGATTAAAAATTGAGTTAGTTAATTTGCTCTCAGGCAACATTTGTAGGATGGCTGCTTTAATCATTTAGATATTATTAATAATAGAAACTCACACACACAAAAAATGGAGATCACCAAACATCTTTGGATAAGACTGAGACTGATTGTTTTCAAAGAGGATCACAATAATCTTCCGCATGATCCTTTGCAAGGTCATCTTGCAGTTCTTACCATCAAGAGGAGGAGTCCGTTCCCCTTACCCCTACTAATTGTAAATGTACTGACCTTATGGCTTGCTTTGACCAATAAAATGTGGCAAAAGTGGTGCTGTGCCATTTCCAGACCTAGGCCTCAGGAGACATTGCAGCTTCTGCTTTTATTCTTGGGACCCAACCCAGCTACCATGAATAAAAGCTCAGAATGGACTACAGAATAATGAAAGAATCCATGGAGAGAAAGGTGGCAGCCTTCCAGCCATCCCACCAAGATCTCAGGCATTTAAAGGGCACATTAGACTCTCCAACTGCAGCCCAGCTGACTGTACAGGTGAATGAAAAGCATGAGCTAACCAGGCAAAACTAGCATAAAAATTGTACAGCCCAGCCACAGAATTGTGAGAAATAATAAATCAGTATTTTAAAACACTAAGTTTTGGGATGGTTTATTCACCCAGCAACAGATAATCCAATGTCATTGACTAATCTAATCTAAAAGTTAGTTCAAGCTATTGTTGCCCCATTCTCCAAATACCATTAATCAAAAATGCTTCTCAGGATCGGATGTGGCTCAAGCAGTTGAGTGCCTGCCTCCCACATGGGAGGTTCCAGATTCGGTTCCCAGTGCCTCCTAAAGAAAAAACAGACAACAAGCAGAAAATGAGCAAAAAACAATGAGCAAACAATGAGCAAAAAACAACAAGCAAACAGGCGAGGGAGCCATCTTCGTGAGGGGGGAATGCTTCTCAAAATTTTCATTACATCAGAATAATTAGACCCTCAAATGATTTGTATGCTTGTATTTATAGGCCAATCAACAACCTTGAACAGTCTCAGATATAGGACAGATATTAGCTATTATTACCTATAAATTTTTAAAAAGCATTATTTTACCTTTGTATTGATTACCTCGCCTAAAAGATTTATTCTATTGTTTTAACACCATGTTTTGACTTTGATGATTTTTTTTCTCTGAGATACAAATGTCAAATTCCTCCACACCCTCCAATGGATGAAAAGGAGAACTCCTTATCCTTCTCAATCCATCCTAAGCCTAAAAACTTTGACTCAAACTCTGGGGTTTCAAAATTCAAAACCTTTAAAATAAACCGTATTTCCTGAGAAAGACAATAAACACTAAAAAAATACCTTACATGGAATCTAATTTACAATCCAGTCACACCTGAGCCACCAGAGTCATTTAGTTAAGAACTAAATGTGACCTTGAGGGGTCACCGGTGCAGCGTTTTTAAAATGCCATTTTTAATCCAGAAACATCTTTCTTTCCCTTGTGCCTTACTTTTCCCAATATCAAAAAAAAAAAAAAAAAAAAGGTGAGGAATTCCCCAGCTTAATAATTATTTGTAAGGCAGTATTTTATTCAAGTTTTCACAATTTGGAGTAGGAAGATAATTTTATATTTCTGTCATGTAACCTTAGGCAGAGGTGTGCTGGTAAACATTTAACAACAAGCTTTCTGAGAAAAGAAATGTGTATGTGTATCTAAACATATGTAATTTTAGTATAAAGTTTACTCATATAAAGGATATATAGCCCACAAATTATTAAAAAATAATATAATATAAAATCTTATTTGTTGTATATTCCAGGTAGCCAATTGATTCTCACAGAATGATTTCATCAGTTTTTACCAGACTATATTGAAATTTAACCATGATTTGGCAAATCCTGTAATTCTATTTCCAATAAATTGTTGTCATTAAATCTGATATGTGGTCTACTCTTAAGCTAGCATTTACTTTGGTACAAATTATATTCATTAAATTGAAACCTCTTTCAGCTTCAGCACTAGACATGACACAACTTTAAGTTTAATATTCATTGTTAAGAATTTCTTCATCATTTTCTGAAGTCTAGACAATCAATAATAACAATAAATCCAGCCTTGATTCGTAGCATTTGCTAGTTTTCATGGCATAAATACTCTCACCACGGCTGATTTCAAGATACCAATATGACATCACTGAATTCAGAGTTGAAAAGATGAGTGAAGTGACACATTGTTATAGTGTCTCCACCCTAAAAATACAGTAGATGTAAATAATTTCAGGAAGTCAGTAAAATAATTAGAAAATGATGAGGTAGGAATGTTTATTACCTTTATTTTTAGTATACTTTATTTTAACTTTATATAATTTAACTTTAAGTAATGGCAATTTTACGGGTTTATAAAATTTCCCTGTCAGATATTGAGAGCCTGTATCAGCTGGATCCAGCACACACTCTTTTTTTTTAGGAGGTACCGGGGATTGAATCCAGGACCTTGTACATGAGAAGCAGGTGCTTAACCACTTGAGCTACATCTGTTCTTCCACACTATTTTTGTATAGTTGGGTAGAGGTTTTTATTCTTTTAAGTTTTTAAGGAAACAAATAATGTCTCATCAAGGCTACTTTTATTCTAAAGTTAGACCTGAGCAAAAAGGAGCAGAACAAGGAAACTTTAGAGAAGAAAAATTCACAACCTTGTATGTGGGTATGAAATTCTTCTTTACCTTAATCTCTTATATTACTCTTTTCCTATTCTGTCCTTTGTGGATTTTAGAAATAAATGACTTTTGACATACTGTATATAAAAATATGATCCATCATAAACTCAATATCCATTTGGCTATGACAGTTACAGTTCTTAAATTGTGGTTTTACTTCTCATTATCAAATGTGAGAAATCCTAAAATAAGAGAGATTAAGTGTGGTGTTCCAAAGCTGCAGTTGCCCAGAAAATCATGTTCTTAAGTTTAATCTATTCCTGTGGTTGTAAACCCATTGTAAGAAGGACTGTTTGATGAGGCTACTTCAGTTAAGGTATGGCCCACCTCGTTCAGGATGGGTCTTAATCCTATTACTGGAGTCCTTTACAAGGGTAATGAAATTCTGATAGAGAAAAAGTCACGGCAGCAAGAAGCTTAAATTCAAAGGAACCCAGGAAGAGAACAGAGAGGCCAGTAAATAATGCCATCATGTGCCTTGCCCTGTGACAAACTAAGGACCAAGGATTGCCAGCAGCCAGCCCCAGAACACCAGTCTTCATGTAGAAAGCAGTGCCTTGATGAAGCCTTGATGTAGACTTTCTTTTAGTCTCAAAACTGTAAGCTAATAAATTACCATTGTTTAACCTGACCCATTTCACGGTATTTGCTTGAGCAGCCCAGGAAACTAAAATAATAAGCAAATTTGAAGTTGGGGGAAAAAGAATAATATTTAAGAGAAAATCAGGGGAAATGTTTAAAGGCACTTATTTCAACCTTAAGCCATCATCGTTTCAATGTAATCATAGGGTAGAACCAGACAGTGGTCAGGATCCAGACAAGCAGCCTACGGGCCGGACAGACACATGGCTCCAGAAGCCCTTGCATAGCTCTACCTCTACCTCCTCAGCTGAAAACCTTCCCAATTCCTAGCACCTGACCCCCAGACAGGGACAGTTGAGACGAATGCCTTTTAAATTCCAGTACTGCAGCTACACCCAAGAGTACATCTAAAGAACTCATTAACACATCAGGTTGATATCCCATTTGGCTGCTGAAGTATGTTGAGAATGCTCTTCTGTATTTACTGTGCAGTTCTCAGCACCCCCATTAAAAGAGCACATATTCAGGATTGAATTTTCACACTCTACTCTGGCCAAGTTTTGAGTGATAAGCTGAGCACTGAGGTAAATTCCTTTATTTATTTGACTTTACTTGGCTAAGGCCACATGGTTTATCTGGGACTTCCTTTGAAATGAAAAGACTTTCTCTACTTGAAAATCATTTATGGACTTTACCTTAATTCTCTGTAGTGTGGTCTTTGTGGGTCTTTCCAATTCCCCTTCCTAGACTGTAAGCTCTTTGAGAGAAGGGATTGTACCATATTCTTCCTTGTATCCTCTGAAGGCTGTAGCACGGTGCATTGGACAAATCATAATCAATGTTCTATAGGGTATTTTATAGACTCTAAGTCAGGGCCTGAAGTTTTTGTCCTGTATTTTAGAAATGCAAAGACTGAAAAATATCAACTCATTAGTTCCCTTATGTCTGGGTAAAATCAAGCTAATCAAACAAGCAAATAAAGATTGTATTTATTTAAACGACTTTTTTCGTTAATGAATAGAGTTTTTTTCTTTGATAAGAAGGTGAAGTACAGCATCAGGAACCAGAAATTTCCAGCAGGTCAGAAATGAAGCTATAGGAAAGTATTAACTACCTTTAGTGATAAATTAACTTAAGAGAGTGAATTTTTGAAAAATCTTAGATAGCAAAAATTGCAGTCAGTGAGCTAAGGAGGGATGTGGGAGGCTTTTGTCTCTTCCCCTTCAGCTTATATTATTAAAAAAAGAAAAAGTGTGCTTTCTATACATGCTTGTCTTTTATGTGAAGCGCTGAGGATACAAAGATGCATAAGATACTAGCACTATCTTCCAGGAGCCACAGTCAAACAGAAAAATAAAGAACTTCATCCCTGCTTAGGGATGTGTCAAGCCAGGAGGAAAGCATCCCGAATTTATTGACCATTTACTCTGTGTCTGACACTGACTAGGTACTGTGTCTATATTCTCTCATTTTTTGCTATGCTTGTTGCACACTGTACTTATTGTGTTAGCTTATAAGGTGCTGGGTCTTATCTCTCCAGTGGGCTCATTGTTATTAACTCTTGTCTTTAAATTCTTTACACGAACATAGTATCTGCCATGGCAAAGTAAGTAAAATCTGGATGAAACTAATTTTCAAAACTGAATTTTATTTTCTAGCGTTCAAAGAATTGCTTCTTTTACCTCCTTCAGAGTTTTTCCTAACTTGTCTTTTTCAATCCCCTACCCAAATTCTTCTTTTAAAAGTCTTTAATTTCCCACCTTCCTCCTGCTTCCTCCTAATACCTGTGTGTTCATATGTCCTCTCCTGCTTTAGGTTGACCATCACTCCTAAAATAGTAGACACACGTTTACTGATTATAACCATTTGTATTTCTCTATATACTTTTATACTTTAAATTTGAACAATCCTAAATGACGAGATATTTAAGGGGAGAGCTAATGCTTTTGGAGCCTACTACACCAGGAATATTGTTTAGTGGATTAGCCAGCTTTTGTTAGTACAATAATCTTGCATACCAAACTACTCCAAACTCAGTGAAGGACAACAATTATTTACTTCTTTTCACCCATAGGTCTGAAAGTACACTAGACATCCTTCCTTCAGGCTGGAGTTTGTATTTTTAGGCCTTCTCTAAATATATTCATTCTAGATCATTCTAGGCTAATGGAACAGTGGCTTCCCAGGAAATGTTCTTTTTATGACAGGCCACAGAAGTGCAAGAGTGAGTCCTACGTCTTATGAAGGGCTTAGCTCAACCGGTGGGGAAGTGTACATCTCTCATTCTTAGGCATTACAAGACCACATGGCAGGAGAGAGTGGAGACTGGGGAGCAATCTAACATACCACACATGGTTTATCTCGTTTATTATCCATATAGGGAGATAGTAGTATCTCATTATAAATATAAGTAAATTGAGGCTCTGAGAAATTAAATAAATAGCCCAAAGTCAGCAGGAAATAAGAGCAAAAGTAGAAACTTGAACAAGATGAAGTTTTGACTTCAAAGACCACATAATATTTTCATTACAGCAGTAACCATTTTTATAGCTCATATTCCTAGCTTAAAAAGAAAAGTTGAGATTTTGCAGGTGGTAGAGATTTTTTTCTGTAAAATGAATAAAGATACAAAAACAAATGAAAGTACTCACAGTCTACAGCATCAGTCACTCCTCTGTTCTTAGCCCTAAAAAGAAATGGATTTGGCCTCAATGTGACTCTCTCTTTCATTGTTATATAAATTATCTATTGTGGCTGCAGTCGCTGGACTCCACACAGCATATGCTGTTAATTAGCCATGTGTCATGGCTTAAAATAAAGTTTTCTATGAGGTTTGTAGAGTCAATTTAACTTTCTCTTTCTAGCTAAAAAGAGCAACTATGACTACAATTATAGCCATTTTAATTCAGTTCTTCAAAAAAATGAGAACCAATAGAAGGTGCCTTTTGAGGCAAATTTGTTTTTCATTAATGTTCTATGAATTTGAGTTTGAACCTGTTATGACCAATCATTCATGTCAGATGACCAGTGAGAATGAGAGTGTCACCTAGGGCCAAAGCACAGACCCAGACTAACTTCTCTCCATAGGTGGGGATTATGCGCTTGACCTTTGGCTCCTCAGCAACATTCTCTAATGCCTTGTTTTCCAAACTTGCCAAATCTTCAGAATCACTTGGGGCCCTTGCTAAAATTACAGACTTCCAGGCTATTTCCCTAAAGAATCTGATTAGGTAGAGAAGATAGATTCTGGAAACTTGAATTTTTAACAATTGACTCTGGTGATAATCATGATCAAACAAGTTTGGGGATCAATGCATTAAAAAGCTGAGTAGCCATGATTATTCTAGGTGGCTGTTCCTCACAGCATTTACAGTTTACAGGAAAGCTAATGCTTTAAAATTTCATCTTACATTGTTCTTAACCACCTCCTATTTCCTGACTTCAAAATTAAAATGTAAATGAACTGTGAATTATAATTACCTTCTCATAATTCCATTTGCAGAAAAGCATGAAATTTTCTAAAGTTCAAAAATGTATTTTCTTATTTCAAAGTGTTTAAACCTTTTTGAGCTTCATTCTCTCTCCATTTTTCCTGTTTTCTCCTTTTTGGTTTTTCATTGCTTAATCCTTTGCTTCTTGACCAGGACAACAACCCCCTGATGCCTCTCCAAAGCATATGAATGCAAGCACCATCCCTGGTCAATCTCTCCCTTTTCCACTGCATCTGTCCTTCAAGTAGCAGAGTCTGTCTCTCTCTGGACTCTTACTCAAAAAATTGGAGCCACAAGCTTCCTATAGTCATTATTGACTCCAAATTAATGGAGAACCACAAAAACCTGTTGGGTTAGCAAAGCATTCTATATCTCCAAAATAATTATAAGAAAATACTATAATTTATATTAAGATTGCATTGATATTAAGTCTAAAGGTAGAGCTCAGATTGCATTTGTTTTTAAATTGAATCTCTTCCTGTGGCTATTTGTGTACTGTCTGTGTGTGGTCCACTGAACTATGCATTGAAATGAGATTGCATGTCTTCCATGATCAACAGTTG
>JAQZBX010103939.1:0-11003 GCA_029593785.1 Cabassous unicinctus | reverse complement strand
TGCCCTCACAAGGAGGCGCCGGGAAGCGAACCCGGGGCCTCTCATATGGTAAACGGGTGCTCTAGCCATTGCTCCACACCCGCTTCCTGCCGTGAGGTTGCTGCATCAGCCCACCGCACCACTCAGGCCTGCGTGCCCTCACAAGGAGGCCTCGGGACGCGAACCCGGGCCTCCCATATGGTAAACGGGGGCTCTATCCACTGAGCCACACCCGCTTCCCAGCTATATTCCTTTTTTATGACTGAATAGTATTTCATTGTATATACTACATTTTATTTATCCATTCATCTGTTGATGGACATCTGGGTTGCTTTCGCCTTTGGGCAATTGTGAATAATATTGCTATGAACATAGGTGTGCCATGTATCTATTTGAGTCCCTGTATTCAGTTCTTTAGGGTTTACACCTAGAAGTGGATTTGCTGGGTCATACAGTAAGTCTGTATTCAACTTTCTGAGGAACCACCAAACTGATTTCCACAGCAGTTTTGTTCTGGATATTAAACCCTTATCGGATATATGATTTGCAAATAATTTCTCCCATTCTTTAGGTTGTCTTTTCAGTTTCTTGATAATGTCCTTTGCACAAAAGATAATATTGATATATTCCAATTTTGGTGTCATATTTAAGAATCTATTGTCTGATATAAGGTGCTGAAGATTTTTCCCTATTCTAAAAACTTTCTGGTTTTGTCTCTTACATTTAGGTTGTTAATCCATTTTTAGTTAATTTTTATATATGGTGTGAGGTAGGGCTCCAATTTTATTCTTTTGTATGCGGGTATCCAATTTTCCCAGCATCATTTTGTTGAAGAGGCTATACTTTTCCCAATAATTAGCCTTGGCACCCTTGTTGACAATCAGTTGGTCATAGATGTATGCATTTATTTCTGGCTCTTAATTCTATTCCATTTGTCTTATATGTCTTTCATTGTGCCAGTATCACACTGTTTTGATTATTGTAGCTTTGTAATGTGTTTTGAAATCAGGATGTGTGAGTCCTCCAACTTTGTTCTTTTTTAAGATAGTTTAGGCTATCCAAGACCTCTTGCCATTTTATATGAATTTTATGATTGGCTTTCCTGTTTCTGCAAAAAAAGACTGCTGGAATTTTGGTTAGGATTGCATTGAATCTATAAATCACTTTTGATAGTATTTACATCTTAAAAATATTTTAAGTCTTGGGAAGCAGATGTGGCTCAAGTGTTTTGGCTTCTGCCTACCACATGGGAGGTCCCAGGATTGGTTCCCGGTGCCTCCTAGAGAAGATGAGCTGGCGTGGTGGGCATGTATGGTGAGCTGACGCAACAAGATGATGCAACAAAAGAGACACAAAGAGGAAAGACAATGAGAGACACAACAAACCAGGGAGCTGAAGTGGGTAAGGTGATTGAGCGCCTCTCTTCCACATGGGAGGTCCCGGGTTCAGTTCCCGGGGCTTCCTAAAGAGAAGATGAGCAGATACAGAGAGCCCACAGCAAATGGACACAGAGAGCAGACAGCGACCACAAAGAATGAGGGGGTGGGGGGTAAATAAATAAAATAAATCTTAAACAAAAAAAATTTAAGTCTTACAACCCATGAACATGGGATATCTTCCCATTGATTTAGGTCTTTAATTTTTTTCAGCAGTGTTTTCTAGGTTTCAGCATACAAGTCTTTTACATTCTTGGTTAAATTTGTTCCTAGATATTTTATTCTTTTTATTGCTATAGTGAATGGAGTGATTTTCTTAATTTCCTTTTAGGGTAGTTCGTTGATGATGTATAGAAACACCATTGAATTTTGTGTTTTGATTTTAACCTTGCAATTTTGCTGAATTCTTTTATTCACTCTAGTAACTTTCTTGTAGATTCTTTAAGATTTTCTATATATTGGGTTGTGTCATCTGCAAAGAGAAATAATTTCACTTATTTAATTTGAACACATTTTATTTCTTTTTCTTGCCCAATTGCTCTGACTAGAACTTCCAGTAAAATGTTGAGTAAGAGTGGTGACAATGGGCATCCTTGTCTCATTCAAGATCTTAGGGGAAAGCTTTCAGCCTTTCACTGTTGATGATGGTGTTAGTTGTGGGTTTTTTATATATGCCCTTTGTCATGTTGAGGAAGTTCCCTTCTAGTCCCAGTTCTCTGAGAGTTTTGGTTTTTTGTTTTGTTTTGTTTTGTTTTTTTAAGATTTATTTATTTACTTTTATCCTTGCTTGGTTTTTTCTTTGTTTTGTTTTTAGGAGGTACCCAGGACAGGGGCTCAACCACTTGAGCTACATCTGTTCCCCCAGAAGATACTTTTTATGATTTCTATCTTGAATTTATTGAGATTCATTTTGAGACCTAACATTTGGTCTGTCCTAGAGAATGATATATGTATACTTGAGAAGAATGTGTTTTCTACTGTTATAGTAGGAAGTATTCTGTCTATAGGTCTAATTGGTTTATAGTATTGTTCAAGTACTCTATTTCCTTATTGTTTTTGTTTTTGTTTTGTCTAGATGTTCTTTTCAGTATTGAAAGTGGTTTTTTGAAGTCTCATACTATTAATGTAGAGCCATAATGTGTATATTGGTACTCTTAACTTGCCCCATTCTTTTTTCTTATTGCTTCTCAGACTGGATGATTTCAACTGTCCTATCTTAAAGTTTGCTGATTTTTTCATCTGCCAATTCCAGCCTGCTGTTGACAGCCCCTCTAGTGTTTTGGGACATTTTGGGATGGGGGGGGGGTTGTTGTGGTTGTTTTTGTTTGGCTGGTTGGTTTTTTGTTTTTGTTTTTAAAGTCTTTGGTATGTCCAGTATGTGGTCTTCCTCATTAATGGTTTCTGCTGCTTTATTTTGTTTCTTTGAATGGACCATCTTTTCCTGTTGCCTTGTATGCCTGTTATATTTTTGTATACCTTGTTATATTTTTGTTGTTGAAATGTGGACATTTAAGTGTTTCTATTTTAAATCTGGAAATCAGATTCTCTCCCTTGTCTTGACAGGGTTTTATTTTCCTTATGTTGAATGCTATAGTAGTCTTCTTTGCTTAGTGATTTTCCCCCCCAAACTATCTATGCAAATACCATATCTTTTGTTGTATATTGTTACTAAAGTCTTTAATCTTTAAGCTTATTTTCACTAGTGTTATGGGAGAAAGAATGAAAATACCTCTCTCAGCCTTTGCAGATTGGTTCTGTGCTTATGCTGTCTTCTAATAATCCTAAAGAACAGCCCAGGGTTAAAGCAGGTCTTTTCTGAGCATGCCAGCCTAGCCTTATCAATTCCTCCATTTACAGGGATCAGAATGGGCCTGGTTTTCCCCAGGAAATTCACAGCTTCTCTTCCCTCCCTGGGTACTGTTATATGTCTGAACTGGTGATTCTTGGCCCTAGGCAGCTGTAGTTGGATTGTTTCCTTAAGCTGTGTTTGTAGCCCTGCTAGCTACTTCTATGTCCAGCAAGTTCTGGTATCTGCAAAACAGCAAGGGTCCTGGATCATTCCTTCAGGATGCTCCCCCACAGATGAGCCAGAAATATATGCACCCCACTACTTGCATAAGAGTTACTGTGCTCCCTCTGGGACCAGGGACATGCCCTGGGAGCGCAGGCTGGCACCGCACCCATCTGGCACTGTGCTGAGCTGGGGAAGGGCCAAGAAAGGTGCCTGGAGGTTTGCCTTAATTTGGCACTCTCCCAGTTACTGCATCTCTTTAACTGTTTTCCAAAGCTCTGAGAAAGTTTGTTCTGCTGGTGTCCACTGGTTTTTCAATGTTGTTGTGGGAGGATGGAAACTTGGATCTTCTTGCTCCGCCATCTTGCTCCCTCTCCTTCCTCATGTATTTTGAAAATTACATTTTTGGGCCAGTGAAACAAAATTTTGTATGATGCTGAGGTCTGAATATTATCCAGAGTCATGTGATTGACCAAAATTAGCTCAAATCCATAATCAACCCCTATAGGCAGATAATTACATTCCTTTAGTAATGCTGCCATCTAGTGCTGAGAAGAAAATAGTGCTGTCAAGGCTTAATATGTTAAATCCCATTTCAGTTTCATAATCCACTTACTAAAATTCCCTCTGTAACTGTTCCTGTTGTTCGGCTTGTTGGCTTTTGGTTCCTATAGTCTAGACTAGTACCTGCCTTAATGTGCCCAGTCCGACAAGGTGGAAAATTTGACATGGACCTAATAAATCCAAACAGAAAAAAGAAATTCTCTAAACAGCAAGAGCTGTTGGGTGAGGAGGGAGCTAAGTAGAACCTGATATGGTATATTAGAATTTTGTTACGTACCATATATACTGTTGCTCACTGTGAATTCCATTTCCCAAGGGAAATGTGAGACCTACACTTGATTTAAGTGAGGCATTACAAAACTTAGAGTCCAGTCTTTAAGCATATGCAGACATGAGGAAAGAATGAAATTTCACTTTTTCTGTGATTAATGGAAGGTGAATCCATGAATAATTAAGTCCAGCTATGCAAGAATGCAGCTTATTTTTCTTATCATAGACAATTGTAGGGAATGTCCTCTCAAATCCAGAGACGTCTCTGAAAAATGTTGGGAGCTTGTGTGGAGAGGCGTACTCTGTTCACCCAGGCTCTTGTGACTATAATTCAGCCAGGTAGGTATTTCCAAGAGGTAATTCATTTTGACCTGTAGCCACCTCCTAATTATTTAAGCTTCAGCTGCACCTCTGATTTCCAGAGGTAAATAGCACCATATAATCTGCTTAACTGACATCTCAGCATGGTAGCATAATGGTTAAGCATGTAGATTGTATTACAGGAACTGGGTTGGTGTCTGGTTTGGTCAGTGTGCTTGGGCATTGTCTTTGTAATGGCAGTAATAAATAATGCTTACTGTCTCAGGTTAATAGAGTAATGAATGTAAAGTGCTTAATATGGGGCCTCCTCCACTCTATGATAGCTGTTATTGCCATCACAACTTCATTTATTCCTTGTTATATGGGAGAAAGACCTCTGAAACCCTAATGTGTTAGCACATACCCTATTCCAGAGAAGGTCTGAGAATCTGTTTCCAGCCTGGAAGAAGTTGTAGGGAGGCAGCATGAAGTAGGTACGTGTAAATGTTGATGTGCATGTGTACATATACATGAAACAATGTGGTGGTGAAGATCCTCATAATTTTCATTAATAAGAATTAGTGTGTTTTTCCTATACTTTTTTTTTTTGCCAAGCAATCTTGACCATTTTGTTCTAAACATAATGTGTATAAAAAGAAATTATCTCTGTGCTCATCAAAGACATTTGGTGCCAGGGATCCAAAAGTGAGTGAGTCTCATTTCAACAAGGGGAAACAGAACCTGTGCATCTCACTACAGTTAAATATGGCCTGGACAGAGGGAACAAGAATTCTGTCCCAAGTGAAAATTCGTTGTCTGCGTTCACTTACATTGGAAGCACTTGAAATGTTACGGGTGGGGTTTAAACAACAAACAGTTGTGCACTTGATGATTCCTTGCAGCAAGGAAAGACAGGGTCATTTATAATAAATAGCATAGCCTGGTATCCTACCAAGTGATTTTTCCCCCCACCAAGTGATCTTGTTGTTTTGTGTTACAGAGGTATGGTATTCTAGAAGGATTCAATGATTTTTTTTTTTTTTTTTTTAAAGGTATCAGGGGCAGGGGATTGAACCCAAGACCTTGTGTGTGGGAAACCAGTACTCAACCACTGAGCCACACTGGCTTCCCTGAGTTGGGTTTTTTGTTTGTTTTGCTTGTTGTTTTTGTATTTTCAGGATGCACTGGGAACCGAACCCGGGACCTTCCGTGTGGGAGTTGAGTGTTCAACTGCATGAGCCATATCCGCTCCCTGAATTTTTAATATCTCAACAGTGTTATTTTTTTTTTAAAGCATCCGAACACAAATTTTTCACTATTAAGGCTATGTACTGTTCATATACTGATAATTACAGCCAATTTCTATATAGCCATATGAGGTAATTATCAGAGTGATCCCCGTTTTTTAGATGAAGGAACTAAATAGATGATGTAATTTTCCCAGGCAACACAGCTAGAAATTGAACACCTGTCTTTGATTCCAGACCCTGAGTTCTACAGTTTTTCAGAAGTAAAAATGGGAGGAAATGGAACCATATAAGATCTTTTGCACTTTTTTTTACCTCCACAGTTTGTGATTAGGTGTTATTAGTGCCTTATATTTGAAGTGAGATTCTGAATATGGAAAAAACCCTTAAAGTGCTAGAAAGTATTGTGACAAGACAGGTTTACTAGTCTCACAGTACAGAATTATAGATGGGGGCCTAAATTGCTGTTTGAGAAGCTTTGACTTAAACAAAAGCCTTTTGTCACATTAACTTGCCGAGATACATTATGTTAGCTTTTTAATATTAGTAGAATTTTCTTTATTGAATATTTTCTAAGATAAAAAGGTTGAGCATGCAGTTACAATTTTTTTTACAACTTAGGAGGCTGCTGCCTTTTCCTCTACACAGCAGTAGTGCTTGAAGTTATTTCAAACTGCTGTGCAGATGATGCTGAGCCCATACCAGAAAGAAAATACAAAGTGGCACCCTTAACTTTCTGTCCCTTCTGCATCCTCAGTCCTCAGTGCTACCCTCCTTTCCCTGTTGTCTGACATGAATCCCTCCTTGATAAAGGGGATCACCTTCCCTCCATCTCTCTCTCTCTCTCTCTCTCACACACACACACACACACACACACACATTCACACTTAAGTGCACTGCTATGTCGGTGAGTACCCTCTCTCCTGCATGCAAAACTTTCCCTGTCTGGGAGACCTTTGGGAGAGCATTGTTGAGCCTCTTTACTGTGTGTAGTTAGTAGTTACTCAATCTGTGTTACTGGGTGGTGGTGCCATTGTTTGGGCAGACAGGCTCAGGCAGGAAGGAAAGGCATGGATCAGGGAATAAGTGACAAAGTCGGGCTTGGAGGAACTTGATCTCTGCTGTTTTTATGATGCATGTTAAGGCTGAACAGGCACTTTGTATGTGCTGGGTTCTATACATTTAAGCCCCCAAAGGATACCCCCTGCTTCACAGAGTAGCTGAGACTCAACTAGGTGGCTTATATTCTCCAGTCACATTGCTAGAAAGGAACAATGCCTGGCCACCCTTGGTGCTATTTGAGGCCCCGCCCCTTTGTGATTGGGAGGGCACTAAGGCTCTGTTCCTGCCATCCTTCTTTTGTCCCCACATTCTTCTGAGAGAATATCTTTGCTCCCTTGACTTACATTATCATCTTTGTATTTTGACGACTTCCAAATCAGTACCTCCATATCACTTTCTGCAGATTCAAAATGTCATACAGAAACCTGTGAAATGTTCAAAACTGACCTTGTCTTCCCCCTTCCACCATCAACCTAGGGGCCTTCCTGGGCTTGCCTGAATTGAGGGTGTCTCTTGGCTCCCTTCCCTCAGCTGGCCAGCCACCAACTCCTTTCCATTCTCACGCCTCAGTTTTCACCCTCTTCTCTGCCAGGCCCTTAGTTGTTTCTCTGCTGGATGCCTGTAAATAGCCTGAGTCTCGCTCCTCTAGTCTGTCCTTGGCATGGCACCAAAGTGCACATCCTAAAATATAAAGCTGAATGGGTCATTCCCTGAATATGCCACATTGCCTCCTAAATAAAGTCCAGTTCCCACAATGTGTCTCTAAACATTTTGCAGTCTGGCCAGTGCTTCTGTCTTCCCTCTATCACTTCTCTTCTTCCTCAGCCTCTCCGACCCAGCCATGCTGAGATACTTGCACCTCGCAGAGTGACTGTGCTCTCCAGCCAGCTCAGCTCTTCCCTCCCCTCAGCTCACAGTGCTCTGGGTGCCTCCCTCTTTCCCGTGGGACCCTGCAGCTTTGCCTTAGGAAAGCCCTAGCACAGTTGTCCCTCCTTGCCTCTTTGCCTCCCTCCCTCCCAGCAGAGCACTGTCTTGCCTCTAGAAAACTCAGTAATTATTTGTCAGCAGCAGAACAGCTGTTTGCCTGGGGAAAAACTAAGTATGTTTTCCTGTAGAAATGTGATCCTACTCTAGTGCTATCACCATTATTCCTCAGATGCAGTGTATCTTGGGGCCTTTATACTTTCTGAGGCCCCAAGATTCATGTGTTTCAGTGAATTACTTTTTTCCATAGAAACATATCTAAAAAACTAAATAGTCCACATACTTTAGGAATAAAAGCATAAGTCAGGACTGCCTGTGTTTTCAAAGTACTTAGGTTTGTCTCCCAGTAGAATGTAAGCTCTCTCGGGGGGGGGAGGGGGAGGTTTTTTCTTTTCTCTTTTTAATTTATTTTTTATTTTTAAAGGTACTTAGATTACATAAATGTTACATAAAAAATATAGGGGATTCCCATATGCCCCGCTCCCCATACCTCCCACATTTTCCCACATTACCAATATCCTTCATTAGTATGGTACGTTCATTGCAATTGACGAACACATTTTGGAGCATTGCCTCCAAGCATGGATTATAGTTCACATTGTAGTTTACACTCTCTTCCACACAATTCTGTAGGTTATGGCAGGATATATAATGGCCTGTAACTGTCATTGCAGTGTCATTCAGGACAATTCTCAAGTCCTAAAAATGCCCCCGTATTATACCTGTTTTTCCAGGGTAGGGCTTTTTTTGTTATTCCTCACTATGTCCCTTGGATGCAGGTCAGAACAGGACCTGGCACTCTGAGTACTCAGTAAATAAAGATTAAATGAACATGGCAGTAGTGCTTGAAGATGGAGGAAGGCTCACGAGTGGAAAGCATACATATTTGTCCTTTAAATAGTTGTAATGGTATCAAGCCAAGTTGCTAAAGTATAATGTAAGTTTTACATTTTCAGGCTTAAAGGTTTTATTTTATCTTACAGATTCTGTGATTTGTGGGTAGGGAAGGGGATTGGCCTACCATAAAAAAATAATGTTTAGTATCTGGTATATGGGACCCAGTCCTCAAGGTGAGGTGCCTGGTATTTTATCAAGAACAGTAGAAATAAAGGTAGGAGCATTTGATCGGCATTTGGTCCCTCTGTTTTCTAGAGTGTTGTTTACCTATACGTGTTACTGACATGTGACAATGAGACACAATTACCTTTGTGATAAGACAGTTGCCTCTTCCTTCACCTTATATCCATCTGCCAAGAAAAAATGGTGAATTCTAACATCTCCTGGAGTCCCTAAAATTTGATGCAGATTAATCTATTAATGCAGATTTCTTTAGGCCTACTTAGGCAGACTAGATGCACCTTGGCCTTTAACCCCTAGCACATTTTCAGTTTGTTCTGTTCCCTTATTTTCAGACGCCATCCTTCCTTCCTTCTGCACACTGTTAAGGTTGATGGTACTGAAGTTTGATTATCCTGACTTGTAAGAGATTTCTTTCATTGGCTGGTTTGATTTGTTTTTCAGCCCCCTCCATCTGGACACAAACATCTGACAGTGGAAGAATTATTTGGAACCTCTTTGCCAAAGGAACAGCCAGTAGTTGTCAGCCTTGATTCAGAAGAAGTAGAGAAGCTACCTGGAGAAGCCTCCCAGAAAGAACCCAGCCCATTCCTATCTTTTTCCTTTGAGCAGTCAGGAGGCACTCCTCGGTCAGAAAACCTGGGTGTACAATCTGCTGCCCACCACCCAATCCAACCTGAAGTCACCACCCCAGTGCTAATCACTCCTGCCTCCATCACACAGTTTCACGAAAAGCATGCCCCAAGCTACACGATCCCATTGAGCCCTGTTGTTAGTCCTACTCTGCCAGCAGAAGCACCTACTACACAGATTCCCCCAAGCTTACCTCGAAACAACACTATGATGCAGGCAGTGAAGACCACGCCTAGACAGAGGTCTCCACTCCTGAATCAACCAGTCCCTGAGCTAAGCCACACTGGTCTGATTGCTAGCCACAGCCCCTTCAGGGCCCCCTTGAATGTGACAAGCACAGCCGGTACATCCCTCCCCAGCATTGATCTTCTCCAGAAACTCAGGTTGACTCCACAGCATGACCAAATACAAACACAGCCCCTTGGGAAAGGTGCAATGGCACCCAGCTTTCCTCCAGCAGCTGGCCAGCTGGCCACACCTGAGAGCTTCATAGAGCCTCCCCCTAAAACAGCAGCAGCAAGAGCAGCGGCCTCAGCCTCTCTGAGCAACATGGTGCTCGTTCCCCTTCAGGTACTGGCGGGAGGGTGGGGGTGGACAGGGTAGGTGACTATAATTAGGTGGGGTGAAACTGCAAAGATCTCAGTTTTAACTGACATCATTCAGGGTGGTTTTAAAGCAGCTACTATTGAGTGTGTCAGGGGTTAGAAAGAGGAGGTGAGAAACCCTGAAGTGAACAACCAAATAAGTAAATTGTGTTGCATTCAATTCCATTTCCCCAGACTATTTCAACTGATAATGACTAAGAAGCCATAAAGGTATTTTAGGATCTTTTGTTCGTTTTATTTTTGCCTGACAATTCTAGGAGTCATCATTTGGTTTGAGACCATAGATCAAAAATTATCCAAGCTTTGTTTCATTCCAACTCCCTCAGTACACTCATTGAATGTCTACTTTGTTCCAGTTGCACTAGGGGTAACAAGAACATCCCAGATTTGGAGGTGTGAGGTCAAATAAAGCTTCCCAGTGAAACTGATATTAAATGCAAGATTTTGAAGATTGAGTATATGTTAGCCAGATCTTTCCTAGAAGTGAGAAGAGTGTTTGAGGCAGGGAGAATAGCATGTGCAAAGGCCTGGAGATTGGGACGTGGATGTGGCGCAAGCATTTGGGTACCTGTCTACCACATGGGGCGAGAAGACGAGCAAGACAGCAAGCTGACCCAATGGGCTGGCGCGGTGAGCTGATGCAACAAGGAGACACAAAGAGGAAACCCAATAAGAAACATAACAAAGTAGGGAGTGGAGGTGGCTCAAGCAATTGAGCACCTCTCTCCCACATAGGAGGTCCTGAGATCAGTTCCTGGTGCCTCCTGAAGAGAAGACGAGCAGACAGCGAGCACAAACAACGAGGGAGAGGGAGAAATAATTTTTTTTTTTTTTT
>JAQZBX010103938.1:0-11003 GCA_029593785.1 Cabassous unicinctus | reverse complement strand
CGTGCCCTCACAAGGAGGCCTCAGGACGCGAACCCGGGCCTCCCATATGGTAAACGGGGGCTCTATCCACTGAGCCACACCCGCTTCCCCCAGCACCCCTTCTTGATAAAAAAACACTCAGAAAACTAGGAATAGAAGGAAAGGTCCCCAACATGATAAAGGGCATATATGAAAACTAGGAGAACAGCTAACATCTTACTCAATGGTGAAAGACTGAAAGCTCTCTCTCCAAGATCAGGAACAAGACAAGGGTGCCCACTGTTATTAACATTGTACTGGAAGGTCTAGCTAGAGGAATTAGGCAAGAGGCATCCACGTTGGAAAGGAAGAAGTGAAACGTTCGCTGACTGAAGATGACAGGATCCTATATGCAGAAAATCCAGAAAAATCCACAACAATGCTGCTGGAACTAATAAACAATTTCAACAAAGTGGTGGGATACAATATCAACATGCAAAAATCAGTAGTGTTTCCATATACTAGTAATGAACAACCTGAAGAAGAAATCAAGAAAAAAAATTCCATTTACAATAGCAGCTAAAAGAATCAAATATCTAGGAATAAATCTCACTAAGGATGTAAAGGACTTATACACAGAAAACTACGAAACATTGCTAAAAGAAATCAAAGAAGATCTAAATAAATGGAAGGACATTCTGTGTTCATGGACTGGAAAATTAAATATTGTTAAGATTTAAATTCTACCCAAAACAATTTACAGGTTCAATGCAATCCCAATCAAAAATCCAATGGACTTCTTTGTAGAAATGGAAAAGCCAATAATCAAATTTATGTGGAAGGGTAAGAGATCCTGAATAGCCAAAGCCATCTTGAAAAAGAAGAATGAAGTTGGAGGACTTCATACTTCCTTATCTTAAAACTTATTACAAAGTCACAGTAATCAAAACAGCATGGTGCATTCTTTATCCAGAATATATAAAGAAATATATATATAAAGAATATATTTTGAGAATATTCTCGCTGTCCTGATTTTGTGATAATCAGGGTAGGCTAAACATTCGCTATATTAGAAACCACGCATGTGTCCCCAGACCTAGTTTTTCTCCCTAGGTCTGGTTTTTAGAATGCTGGTGATAAACTAAGCCTGATTTATTATATGACCATCCTGTATGGGAAATGACTGTAACTTTGGGTATCTTTGGTCAACCTTAAGAGATATAGTGGGGAGATGGATGTGGCTTGGGTGGTTGGGCATCCGTCTCCCATATGGAGGAACCCGGGTTCGACCCCTAGGACCTCCTGGTAAAAATAAAAAACAAAAAATATAGAACGCACATGGGCCGCCAGGCCCCACATGCGGGTGTGCCGCCAGGCCCTGCAAGCCACACAGCAAGATGATGATGTAACAGGAGATTGTTTTAAAAAAAAAAGAATGTATTAAAAAAATCCTACAACTCAACAATAAAAAGACAAACAACCCAGTGAAAAAATGGGCAAAAGACTTGAATAGACATTTCTCCAATGAAGATATGCAAGTGGCCAAAAAGCACACAAAAATATGCTCAACATCATTATCCATTAGGGAAATGCAAATCAAAACCATAAGATACCATTTCACATCCATTAGAATGGCTACTATTAAAAAATAGGGGAAATGGATGTGGCTCAGGCGATTGAGCTCCCCCCTACCACATGGGGGGTCTTGGGTTCGGGTCCTAGTGCCTCCTAAAGACAGTGAGCTGACGTGATGGACTGTTGTGGCGAGCTGATGCAACAAGATGATGCAATAAAGAGACACAAGGAGGAAAACACAATGAGAGACACAACTATCAGGGAGTGGAGGTGGCTCAAGCGATTAGGCCCAGCCCTGCCACATCAAAGTTCCCAGGTTTGGCTCCCAGAGTCTCCTAAAAAAAAAAAGGAAGCGAGCACACAACAACAGACACAGTGAGAGCAAAAATGGGGAGAACTAAAGAAATAAAATAAATAAAATGGATTACAAGTGTTGGAGAGGATGTAGAGACAAAGGAACACTCATTCATCATTAATGGGAATGTAAAATGGTGCAGCTACTGTTGAAGACAGTTTGGCGGTTCCTCAGAGTGTTAGGTATAGAATGACTCTATGACCTGGCAATTGCACTTCTAGGTATATACCCAAAAGAATTGAAAGCAGGAACTGAACAGATGTCTGCACACTGACATTCACAGCAGCATTAGTCACAATTGCCAAAAGATGGAAGCAAACCAAGTGTCCATCAATCAATGAATGGATAAATGAAATGTGGTATATACATACAATGGAATTTTATTCAGCACTACAAGGAATGAAGTTCTGATAAATGTGACAACCTGGATGAAACTTGAACATGTCATGTTCAGTGAAATAAGTCAGACACAAAAGGACAAATATTGTATGATCTCACTGATATGAAATAATTATGAAGTAAATTCATAGAGTGAAAAACTAGAATACAGGTTACCAGAGGCCGGGGTGAGGATGGGGAATGGGGAGTTAATGCTTAAATCATACAGAGCTTCTGTTTGGGTTGACTGAAAAGTTCTGGTAATGAATGGTGGTGATAGTAGCACAATGTTTTGAATGTAATGATCAGCACTGAATTATATATTTGAATGTAGTTAAAAGAGTAAATTTTAGGTTGTATATATGTTATTAGAATAAAAATTTAAAAACAACAAAAACATAGGGTGTACAACACAGTGAACCCTATTGTACATGTTGGATTATAGTTAATAGTACAATTATAAAAATGTTCTTTCATGAATTGTAACAAATGTACCACATTTATGCAAGATGGTATATGGGATCTGTATATTTTCTGCAGGATTTTCCTGTAAACCTATAACTTCTCTAATAAAAAATAAGTAATGGAGTGTCTATAAACAGATGAATTGGTAAACAAGATGTGGTATAGCCACACAATGGAATATTATTTAGCTGTAAAAAGGAATGAAGTTCTGATATATGCTACAACATGGATGAACTCTGAAAACGTTATACTGAGTGAAATAAGCTAGATGCAAAAGGAAAAAAAATGATTCCACTTTTTGAAAATTCTAGAATAAGCAAATTCACAGGGACAGAAAATGGAGTAGAGGTTACTAGGGGTCAGAGGCAGAGGGACTGGGAGTTTTTGCTTACTGGCATAGGTTTCTGTTTGGGGTGATGAAAAAGTTTTGATAATAGATAAAGTATGGTATTGATAGTAGCACCACTGAATTATTCACTTAAAATAGTTAAAATGGAAAATTTTATGTTTTAAAAGTTACTGCAATTAAAATAAGATTTAAAAAATTAGTGGAAATATTTTTAGTTAGCATTCCTCACTTAGCAAGCTTTTCTGGAATTAAATATTGTTGTTAACCAAGGGATAGGTTAATTATTAAATGAAATAAAGCAGGTTGCCACCTGCAGGTAGCAAATATAGGAATAGTAGACATATAAATAGATCATGAATTGAAAAGTTATATACCAAATTTGTGAACACTGGTTATGTTGTTGGGATGATGGGTAATTTAATTTTCTTTTTGTCCCCTGCCCCTTTTTTCTTTCTTTTATTTGCTTCAGTGGCAAGATAGTATTTTAAGGTATAAACTAACATTTTTCCTCTGTAGGTTTTGCACCTCATGGATCTTTGCCTAGTCCAATGCAGTCCATTTTTAACTTTTGAATTTTAGAAGCCAAGAACTAGCAAAGGCAAATGATTTGGAAGATATGAGCAGTTAGAGCCAATTTCTCCTGCATGAAGACTGGATTAATGTTTGCCTGGACTTGGGAGGGGCAGAATGGAATAGAGGAGAAATGAAAAGGTGGTAGGTTTGGAGGGAGAAAGGGAGTGACAGAATCTTCCAGTCCATTTGGGGATTTGAATGCAGGAAAGGACATCCTGCAGAGTTACTAAAACTCACAGGCAAACAGAGAAATCAAAATTACCCTAATTCTGATCTTACCAGATTTAGGGCTGTTCATGTTTGGGTGATTTTCAAGAGGGGGGAGAGAGAGAGAGAGAGAGAATTCTTCCTAGACTCTTACCAAAACTCAGAGATGTCCTTCTGAACAATAGATTAGTGAAAAGTTCTGGGTCAGTATAGATCATTGTGGATCAATATTGTTTATTCGATGATAATAACGTCCAGAATGTACTGTATTATCTCCAAATAACAATAATGACAATCAATATTACAGTTCACAGATATAACTTCTCTGGAATTTGCCTGGTTTCTGAAAGTATTTATAGTTGCTTTCAAACCACTGTACAAATAAACAAAAGTAACAGTTTTGAAAGCTCAGAGATTCACGAGACTTCATTTCTATTAAAACCTAATCGGAACAAAATATACTAATCTAGTTTCACATGAGGTTGAAATGTGACTTCATTTCTAACCTGCCAAATAGCCTAATTTAAAAAAGAGCACTGCACAAATAAAGTATCTCTTTATTTCTTCTAGTAATGAATTCTGTCTTACTATTTTACATCTATTTTTAAAAAATTACAACTCAGAAGTGAAAAAATGTGCAAATCTTCCTTGACCTGATTTCTTGTGTTTTTTCACTTCCAGTTCTCTCAGAGTTTGTTCTGCTAATCCAGTCCTTAACTCTTTGCACTCTGGCTCCTTTTTCCCCTGCACTCCAGACTTATGTACCCAACTCCCTTCTTGTACTTGGACTGTTGCCTCTTTCTGAACTGCTCTCCCTCCGTCCCTCCTCCCCCCTCATTCTACCTGTTAATATTTTATCCATTATTCAAGTCTTATATGACATGCCACCACCTCCTATAGAGGGATTCCTCATCCCTCCGACCAGATTATAATCTTTCCCTCGCTAGAACTTCCATTTAGTCCTATGACCTTGAGCCTGCTAGGGCTTATGTATTTTAATCATCATTTGCATACTTATTTCATTATTTTTTTCAATCCTCTCCATCTTCCTAGACTGTAAGATCTCCAAGGGAAATGTATTCTAGTTTTCCTTTTTATCCCCTTAAGGCCTTAGTATAACGCCGTTTACATATAGATATATAACCCCTTTTTGGTGGAATTTGGAATTATTTTATGTGATATGTAAAAGTAGTATCAAGAGGAAGTTCTAGAATCAACGTGGAAGTGACAGGAAGAAATGTTTTTGGTTTCTATATTTCTCCAAGCCTTAGATTCTTTATTAAAATGGGGGTGATAATGGTACAAATCTCGAGGTTGTCGTGTGGATTAAATGAGCTCGTGCTTACTTAGGATAAAGTCTGTCATGTAGCAAGTGATCAACCGGTGGGAGCAGTTGTTATTATTACCATGCTCCATAGTAAGATCTTTCTAATAGAGCTTTCTAAAGATGGAAAAGGTGGACACACAGTTCTTCCTTTTCTTACTGGGGTGTTTGTTCAACCTTTCGTTCAACTTATATTTGTGGAGCCTCACCAAGTGCAGGTCTGTGTGAGGCTGGAAATCCAATATTTAGGAAAGAATGCCAGCTATGACTCCTGCCGTCATAGAACCAGAGCCTAGAGTGGGAGGTGGATATTTACCCAACAGTTACTCAAGGAGAGGTAAGTGGCCCCGTGAGAGCCTGGTTTACGGAGCCTGGACCCAGTGAAGTGGGTCAAGGAAGACTTGTCTGAAATTCCAATGTGGGCTGGCCAGTCACTGGAAGGAGGTACTTCAGGGGATGGTTTGACCAGGGCTGGGATGTCAGTGAGCTGAGGATGAATCACCTTAGGCACAAAAAGACTCCATTATCAAGATAAATCATATTTTAATTCAATCTTTAAAAAAGTCAGAATTAATGTAAAAATATCCATATGAAGAAATATCACAATTTTAAGTATAGACTGTGCCATGCCTGTCTGAGCCATATTGGAGCCTGAGGCCAAAGGGAAAACCAAATACTGATCCATAGTCTCCACTCTGAGAATGACTATTTTTTTATTTTTATTTTTTTTATAAAGGGTATTTATTTGGGGTAGAAGCCCACGGTTACCAGGCTATAAAGCATAAGTTACTTCCCTCACCAAAGTCTATTGCCACGTGTTAGAGCAAGATGGCTGCCAACGTCTATGAGGGTTCAGGCTTCCTGGGTTCCTCTCTTCCTGGGGCTTGCTTGTTTCTGGGCTCAGCTCCTCTGCTATCTCCACAAGGTCAGCTGTAGACTATGAGGCTCTCTAGGCTTTGCCTCTCCACAAGGCCAGCTGTAGACTATTAGGTAAACGGTTCGTCTCTTTTCCCGGAGCCTTCTCTCCTTCCTCACAACCAAGCTCCTCTGTGTGCTTACCTCTCCCAGCTCCAGCTCAAAACTCAGCATCAGGACCTCTGAGAATGACTAAATAAGTTCTACTCAAGCTATTCTGGAAAACAATGTACACTCACATGGAAACTTCTAATTCTAACCAGCAGAGGGCAGTGATAGATAAGTAAACCGTCTGAGGCTTTCGCTATTGTTCAATTCTCCGGATTCCCTTATAGGTCTCTGCACTGCAAAGAGGATGGGCTGTGGGAACTTTATATATCTACAGTGTTGGAGGACCAGTGAATTCTGCATTATATTAAGCTTTTAAAAATGATTATATCACTTCAGATTTGATTTGAAATGCAGCATAGCCAAATCCAGAATTTACAAGCCTGTGGTAGAGAGCATTCTATAACTCCTTTTGACAATTTATGGAAGCAGCAGTTAATATTTGGTTGTTTTTCTCTTCATTCCTACCTTTCCTTCTTTCAATTTTAGAATTAGAGATTTGGAAGGGAATTTGGAGTGAGAAGGAGACTCACTCATTTTCCATATGAGGAAACTGAGAGGTTGGTTTAGCTATTAATTCATTTGTTCGTTCATTCTTCCATTTATTGAAAACTTTCATTTATTTGAAAACAAGCATTTATTGTCTTCCATGTGAACAAGTATCGTGGTGGCCTCATGGACACAGACACTAAAATACCTCATAGTGCTCATCTCTGATAAACAGCTACTTTCGTGGTGGAAACACGACAGAAATAGATTAACAAGTACGGTAAGTGCATGTAAGACGCTGTGTGTCAAGGGCCCTGGGAACTCTATCGAGGAGAAACTGCCGAGCCTTCCTCTGACCAGTTTACAATTATGAATACTTTTAGGTTCCATGTTATGAGATTAAGGACTTTGTTTTTATTTGATTGTGACTTTGGCCAACTAACTTCCTGAATTTCTAAGATTCTAGTTCAGTGGGGATGTTCAGCATATATGTTTATTGGTGACCCTCTGAGAATCAGGATAGAATGTCAGGCCCCTAGAGAAATAAAAAAGGCAAGTAGTTAATAAACTGTGCTCTAGGAAACCCTGGGGCAGTGTTTCTCTAAATGTGGTCTGCATCACTTGCATCCAGTATCTTGGAGTACTTGTTAAAAATTCTGATTTCCTCCTTGAGACTGACAGAATCAGGTTGGTAGGGGAAGGGAGCTAGGAACCTGCCCTTAGTCAAGTGTTCCAGGTGATTCTTATGCATTCAGAAGAGCCCAGATCATATAGCACCTCTTATTCTAAAGTGCAAGCTCTATGAAGGCTGAGTGTTTTCATCTACTGTGTTCACTGCTCTATCCTAGTACTTTGAACAATGCCTGGTGCACAATAGGTATTTGTTGATTGAATAAATGAAGATATTATATTAATTGGATCTCTACATAAGAGATCTTTTTTTCCCTCTAAGAGGTAATTTTGAATAAAAGTTTCTATTGTTAAAAAAAAAAAATTCCCAGACCATGGATTTGGATTATTTTCTTTCCTTAAGGAAGGAAAGCAAAGGTAGCTGAAGCCCTTGAGGTTTCTGAGCCCCTTTTAGATAATTACTTTGGGTAATTACATTTTCAAGGCCATTTTCATTCTAATAACAGTCTGTAAGGCACAAGTATTATACTTACATTAAGCCCAGTAGAAACTGTGATTTTTCCAAATGTCATGCGTCAATAACTGATAGTTTGGTTTCCAGTCCAGTTATCCTGTATTGCAGGCCAAAGCTCTTACTGCTAGATGTCTGACACCATTGATTCAGGCTGAGGCACAGAGGTAATGCGACTTGCCGGAGGTGTTACATTGTCAGCTGGGACCTTTACTTTCAGTTTTCATCAGGGGCGAATCCTTGCTTTCTTGACCAATGTGTCCAATTCTACACTGGAAGCTAGTCATTTATTCGTTCACTATCTGTTCATCCATGAATAAGTATTGATTGAGTGCTTCCATCTAAGAATGCATTTATCATTCTCAACTGGGGAGTCTTCATCTAGTTACGAGAAGAATCTACCTGTGTTTTATAATGCGACTGCCAGGTTTGTGTGAATGCTTGTGTGGATGCATTGCTGAAAGTCACATCCCATCCCTCGTTGGTTAAGGGTCACCTCTGGGGCCTTAACTTCCTGGCACTTCCAGTCTGTGTCCCTTCTTCCCCTTGTATGGTCAGAGAGAGCCTTCAAAAAAGGAAATGCTTTAGGAAGCCACGGTAGTAATTGGGAACAGTCTGCAGGTGACTTCTGGGTTGGCTTTGAGATGATATATGTATGTATATGCTTGATATCGTCTGGTTAGGGATCAAAGCAGTAACCACTCTGGACAAAGAGGCAAAAAGAGAGTTAGCTATACATACTGAATTCTTATGAAACAGGCTGACGTTCTTATAAGTTTTCTCAATGTTGCAAAACATTTTTCTTAAATATTTCAAAGGTAATCAAAAGTGCAAACCCAGACAACTTTAAACTCTTAAAACAGCATCACTGCTGATATCCACATTCTCATTCCAGGAGCATCCTATTATACATGACAAGAGTATATAATAATGCAAGATTCTGTCTTTTGTTCTCTTTAGGAGTCTGTAGGTGTAGACTACAATTTTTACAGTGGGTTTTGCTCACAGTACACTCTATGCATGAAAAATATTACTGTTGAAGGTGTGTTTGGCCCTTACCTGTCTAATGCTGTCCTGAGACTAGAGTGTATATAAAACTAAGATAAATTTAGTATTTCCTAGTAAATATTAGGCACCTCATTCTTATCTCTGATTCTTTTGGTTCCTATGTCCCTGAAAACAACTCTTAATAACTCCAGATGCAGGTTGGCAAAATAAACGTATTCGTGTTTGCATAGTCTGACATTTCACTATTACCTGTGCTGCATGTCAATATTTAGTTGGAGTTTCTGAAACATCTGAAAAGGCTAAGCCAGATAAGCATTAAATATGATCTTATTCTCTACATTAAAAAACTAATTTTCAGAGCAGCAATTTGTATGAAGCAAATAATCAGATTATTTCCTTTATCTCTAAGTGTTTCCCAGATGGAGCAGCCTGTATAATAGTATATTATACAGCTTGAGTTGGATGTACATCAAAACCATTAGCTTACTTTAAAAGCTCCACTAGGAAGATGAGAACCAGAGTCAAGATGCAATTTACTTTTGGAAAATGAATTCCAACAAGGTAAAGACAAATATGTGGAAAAAAGCATTCTTTTGAAAAATATTTATCAGCTCTATTTAATATTCTTGTTATTAATACTCCTGTTTGATAACCTAAAGCAGGGAATTAGTGATTAATTAGGAGATTATGCTGGGAAGAGAATGTTTTTTCTCAGCTGTCCCTGTGTGACTCATGGCATCTTGCCTATTATTAGAAGATTAACAATTACTACCTGTATTAATTAAGACTCTTAATTAATTAAGTGACAGAAACTCAACAGGAAGTATGAAGCTGGGCACAGAGTTAAGTGAAACCAGGGACATGAACATTGTAACAATTCTCTCTGTTCTTCTCTTCTGTTTCTCTTTGTATATCACCTTCATTCTTCTTCTTGAGTGTAGATTGGCTTTCTCCATGTAGCAGGGGATATGACCACTGTTTACGTCTTTAATTTTTATCAATGGAAAGAGTTTGCCTTAATATTCATAGATTCAAGTAGTTATCAGACACTCACAACATATAATTCCCCCCGGATTGGGTGAAAACGTTCATTGATTGAATGAGTTTCCATCACTGAATGCCTATCATATTTCAGGCAGTCTTTGCCAGGGGTTTGACACACATGATCTTTAGTTATGGGCATGGTGTAGTGAATTGTGTACCGCAGTTTGGACATGTTCTTGGTCTTGGTCTGCATTCTTGTGGGTGTGGACCCATTGTAAATAAGATCTCTTCAAGATGTTACGTCAGTTAAGGTGTGGCCCCATTAATCAGATTGGGCTTTAATCCAGATTACTGGAGCCCATTATAGGCAAAGTGGAAGTCAGATGGATAGAGAAGCCGGGAGAGGCCACCATGTGCATTGCTATGTAACAGAAAAGCCAGGGACCAAGGATTGCAGGCAGCCAGCTTCAGAATGTCACAGTCTTTGGGCAGAAAGGATTGCCTTGTTGATGCCTCAATTTTGGACTTCTCCTAGCTTCAAAACCCTGAGCCAATAAATTCCCACTGTTTAAGCCAATCCATTGCTTGGCATTTGTGTCAACAGCTGGGAAATTAAAACAATGGGACTCTTTCAAGGTCAATATTATTATCCCTTTTTTCCCATTTCAGGCATAGAGATGCTTGTATTTGAACCTCAGGTCTATCTCTGCCCTTTCCTTTGTTCCATGCTGCTCCACTAAAAGGAGCTTTTTTTTACATTTATAACACATGACATTTATAACACAGCTTCGTCACAAACATGCCCTTTTGTCTGTTAGATTCCTTCAGATTTCATCACATTCATTCTGTTCACAAGCAGTGGAAAGGAATTCACTTAAACGTATTTTTCAACTTCTACAATTGGTAAAATGATCAAGTATTACTTAGATGAATTTTACTTATATGGATTAACTAGTCACACAAGCCTCAGTAACCAGTGATATCCTGAGGTTGTGCTTTTTAAAGTGACAGTCTGGGTTCCCATTTATTTCCCTCAGAAGCTCATTCAGCCTGAGAATGTTGAACTTCACCTAAGACCTGAAAACAGCAGTAAAGACATTCCCCTACCCTTTTCCCCTAAGGGAAAGAACTGCCCTTTCCCATAAGACTTAGATAAAACTTCTTGTCTGCTCTT
>JAQZBX010103937.1:0-11003 GCA_029593785.1 Cabassous unicinctus | reverse complement strand
AGGGCTTGCACTAGATTTAGAAATCAGTATGGGGAGTATTGCCATCTTAATTATATTTTTCTTCAATCCATGAATGCAAGATGTGTGATCATTCAATTTGGTCTTTAATTTTTGTCAGCAATGTTTTTTATCTTTCTGTGTACAAGCTTTGCATCTCCTTAGTTAAATTTATAGCTTAGAATTTTATTCTCTTGGATGATATTGTAAATGGAATTGTTTTCTTAATTTCACTTTCAGGTTGTTAATTCTGAGTATAAAGCAACACAACTTATATTAGCATATTGATCTTAGAACCTGTAACATTGTTGAACTTGCTTACTACATCTCACAGCTATTCATGTGTGTCTATGCCTTAGTATTTTCTCTATATGAAATTATGTCATCTGTGCATAGAGATAATTTTAGTTCTTGCTTTCCAATTTGTATGTCTTTTTTCTTCTTCTTCACTAATGGCCCCGATAGTACTTCCAATACAATGAGTATTAAGGGTAAGAAGAGACAACCCATTTTGCTCCTGATTTTATTAGCAAAATATTCAATCCTTCACTATTAAGTATGATGTTAGCTGTGTACTTTTCTTAATTTCATATTATCAGACTGAAGTTGTTCCACTTTTCCCTGTTTGTTGAATTGTTTTTTTTTAATTTATCATGAGAGGAGGCTAATTTTAACAAATGCTTTTATAAAGAAATTGATACATCATATGGCTTCCATTCTTTCATTCTATTAACATGGTGTATTACACTGACACACTGATTTTTTTTTTACTGCCAAAAACAGTTTATTAAATCTACATGTTCATAGACGAAAGAAATCTTGTTCCAAAGTGTCCAAGGCCTTGAACTGCAAGGCAGGTCTCATTTATTTTAAACCCAAAGTTGTTCAATATGCTCCATAAATGATATGATTGGACATCTTAATTTAATACAGGAGGATTTCTGTAAGTAAGCTAATACTGTTTCTTTTAATTTTTAACTTTTTAAAGATATTTAGATTACATAAATGTTACATAAAAAATATAGTGGATTCTCATATGTCCCGCCCCCTAAACTGCACACTTTTACCCACATTAACAACATTCTTAATTAGTGTGGTACATTCATTGCATTTGATGAACACATTTTCAAGCATTACCATTGAGCATGGATTATAATTTACATTGTAGCTTACACTCTCTCCCACAAAGTTCTGTAGGTTATGAAATGATATACAATGTCCTGTATCTGTCATTGCAATGTCATTCAGGACAATTTCCAAATCCTGAGAATGTCCCCATATTTCACCTCTTTTCCCTCTCCCTGACCACAGAACCTCCAGTGGCCACTGCCTCCACATCAATGATATTAAGCTCTTCCATTGCTAGACTCACAATAAATCTATAGTAGAATACCAGTAAGTCCACTTTAGTTTATAGTTCATTCGCCAGTTCTGGGATGGTGATGCCCATTTCACCTCTAATTTAGAGGGGGTTCTGTCCCATATGGCTAATGTATGGGACTCTCTTCCTTGCAATTATAGACTCTCTCAGTTCTTTGGTGATTGATTTTCAACTTTTAAACATTCTGTGATAAATCCCAGGGATGAAAGGATGTTTTAAATTTTCCTCTAAACCTCATTCAAATATATCATTCAATACTGTTATTATTTTCACAAAGTTGTGTTATCATTACAACCATTACCAAAATAGCATCTTTACCAAAGCTTTCCCATTGTCCTAAATATAAACTCTGTATATTTTAAGCCTTAATTCTTTATTCCCCACCCCACACCATCTCCTGGTAAACTATATTCTAGATTCTGACTCTGAGTTTGCTTATTCTAATTATTTCTTATCAGTAAGATCATGCAATATTTGTCCTTTTGTGCCTTGTTTACTTCATTCCACATGGGTCATTAAAGTTCTTCCATGTTGTTACATGAATCAGAGCTTCCTTGCTTTTCACAGCTGAATTATATTCCATTGACTACATTTTGTTTATCCATTCATAGATTGATGGACACTTGGGTTGCCTGCATCTTTTGGCAAATGTGATTAAGGCTGCTATGAAAATCAGTCCCCAAATACTGTTCAAGCCCCTGCTTTCAGCTTTTTAACCAGGAAGAAGTGGGTTTGCCAGGATGCATGGTAATCTTATACCTAACTTTCTGTGGAATTGCTAAATTTTTTCCCACTATTTCCATTCTCACCAGCAATGAGCATATATGCTTATTTTTTTCACATTCTCTCCAACACTTGTCATTTTCCATTTTTTAATTGGTAGTCATTCTAGTGAGTAGGGTATGGTATCTCATTTTGATTTCGATTTGCATTTTCCTAATGGCTAATGATGTTGAGCATGTTTTTTGGCCATTTATATATCTTCTTTGGAAAAATGTCTATTCAAATATTTTACCAGTTTTTTAAAACTGGTTTATCATATTCTTGTTGAGTTAAAAGATTTCTTTATATGTTCTGATATTAAACCATTATTGGCTATGTAGTTTCCAAATATTTTCCCCCAATGTATAAGCTGTCAACTTTATTTCTATGTGTGGCTTCTAGATACTGCCTCATTCCCTTTTATTTTAACCCAAATGAATCCCTTTAGCATTTCTTGTAGAGCAGGGCTACCAAAAATAAACACTGTATGCTTTTATTGTTCTGAGAATATCTCAATTTCTCCATATTTTGTAGTGCAGTTTTTCTACATCCAATTCTAGGTTGAACATTTTATTCTTTCAGCACTTTAAATATGTCTTCCCATTGCCTTCTGTCTTCCAAATTTTCTGAAGAGACATTGGTTGTTAAACTTATTGAGAATCTCTTTTATGTGACAAGTAGATTGTTCCTTGCTGTTTTTAAGATTCTCTTGCTGTCTTTCTATTCTGAAAATTTGATTATAATGTGTATAATCAATGTTTGTTTTATTCTATTTAGAGTTCACTGCACTTCTTGGAGGTGTAGATTTTTGTTTTGCACCACATTGGGGAAGGTTATTGTCCATTATTCCTTCAAATATTCTTCCTGTCCATTTGCCTCTCCTGTCTGTCTGGAACACCCATTTTGCATATGTTAGATCACTTTAGGTATCGCACAGTCTTTGATGTTCTATTAATATAACTTCATCCTTTGTTTATTTCTGCTTCTCAAACTGGATTACCTCAGTTGACCATTTTTTTAAGTTCAGTGCTTCCTTCTTCTGCTTACTGAAATCTTCTATTGCATTCATCTATTGATTTATCATATCGGTATGTACTACTGACTGCAGAAATTGTGCTTATTACCTTTTTATAATCTCTTTCTTTTATTGGTAATCTTTGTTTTGGTAAGACATCATTCTTCTAGTTCCTTTAGTTCTCTATCCATGGTTCATTTTACTCTTTGAATATATTTAACACTTTATTTAAAGTATTTTTCTATTTATTTCAATATATGGGTTTCTTCAGTAACAGTTTCTATACATTTTTTCCTGTTAATCTGATATTCTTATTTGTGCCTTTACATGCTTTTTAATTTTTAAACTCAAAACTGGACACTGAATATTATAATGCATTATTTCTGAATATCAGATTCTCTCCTCTCCTTATGGTTTGATGTTTTCACTTGTGGTGTGTGAAGTTGATAATTTATTGACTTTTCTAAACTTTTTCTAAAGACTGTGTTCTTTTTTGTATGTGGTCACTGAAGTCTCTAATTCAATTACCTCTGAGGCAAGCTAGTGATTTGACAGAAATTTGATGAAATGCTTGTAGCCAAAAACATATAAGCAGTTGTAATACAGGGGCTTTTTTGGGACTTGGGAATTATCCTGAGTGACATAACAATGACAGATACAGGCCATTTTACATCAGCATATAACATGCAGAAATGTGTGGGAGAGAGTGTGGTCTACAATGTGAACTATGGTACATGCTTAGTGACAAAGTCCCAGGATGTGTATATTCATTGCAGGTGATGTGCCACACTAATGAAAGATGTTTATGTGGGAGGTTGTGGGAGGTGTGGGAGGTGGGGAACATGGGAATCCCTGTAACTTTTGTGTAACATTTATGTAATCTAAGCATCTTTTAAAATATTAAAAAAAAACACAACATATTGTTTCATTCCTTTTTCTGTGTTTGAGTACATTTTGAATGCTTAGACAGGCTTTTTTAAAACTTTGCTTTTCCTTCACTTCCTGAATGTACAGAGCATAAACTTCAGGGAGAGATAAAAGCTTAAGATCCTCTCAGGACTTTTATGAGAATCCACGTATCCCTGAACATACATATGGACTTCTAGATTACATGCCATACAGAGGAGCTTTACAAAGACTTTATCCCTTCATTTAAATCTTTCCATAGCCTCTTCCATACCAGATGTATCAGTCTCTCTGCTGCTTTCTCCATTGGGTGTTCTGTGCCTTATGCAGCTGCTGCCACTCTATTTGCCTTTAGTTATTTAACAATGTCCAAGACGCTCTCCAGGCTTGAGAACTTTCCAAGGCATGAGTAACAAAGGCAACCCCTGGGGGAATTTCCTCACAGAGATCAAAATGCATACTCACAATTCTTTCAAATGAAGGTGTGTTTTTTCCTGGTACACTACAAATGTGGGCTGCTTCTGCAAAGTCAGTTTGTGAGTTAAAATTATATTAAAAATCTGTAATTAAAATTATCAAGTACCTTCTTTATTAAGAAGATTGTGTTCGAAAGTTCCAAAAAAATTTATTCTATTTATTGACATTTTCATCATTGCCTTAGTGGAGCAATGGGGTTTTGGAGTTCCTTACTCTGCCATTTTTGGTCATATCACAAATCTATTTATTAAGGAAACTGTATTATGCTCATATTGGATTTATTAGAAAAATATCAGATCAGTTTACTTTCAGATAATCAGTCAATATAATTCACCAGTAAAGAAAATAAAAGAAACAATGATCATCTCAGTAGATGTAGAAAAGTGTTGACAAAATTCACACCCATTTTTCATAAAAACTTTTAACAACATATGGATTGAAAGAAGATCTCTAATATTATAAATATTATAAAAAATTGTAAATTAATTGTGAAAGATTGAACAATTTTATTCTTTTTATTTTAATTTGAGTTTTTCTTTTCCAGAACCTCTGTATTTTAAGCTCACTAAGTCAGTTTATCTATGACTCTGGTTGCACACACACTGGATTGAAGAAAACCAAGATGAGTTATATTTTAAGAATTGATGGGTTTAAGAGCCATTACTTAGCAAGAGAGTAGATTATAATCTTCTATTCTGGGTTGTGAAAAAAAGTGACCTGATTTTCCTGACCAATTTGTATGTAAAAACAACCTATGGTATTTATTTTTCAGTATTTTTCTATGTTGTTAATGATAAGGCCCACAAGGAACAAGAGTGTTAAGTAAAATGTTGGATTTCAAGTCTAGCAGTTTTGGGTAATATTACAATATATGTACTTCTTAAAAAATAAGCCTTTCTTGGATGAATCTTTCTCTTCTCTTTCTTTCTCTCCTTCTGTCTTTGTTTCAATTTTTATCATCAGTAAATGCTTTATGGTACCTTACATGGGCCAGCACAATAAATATAAAAGTGACTGATCATAAGTCCAGGAAGACATAACATTCTGAAAACCATTTATTTGAATAGTGATCTGTATTTACAGTTTTCTAGAAAACTCCACACTCAGCTTCAAGAGTCAAATTTGGAAGGAATACATTTTCTATATTGTAGAATATGAATTTATAAAATGTATGAATGAATCAACCAAAAAAATCCCCAGCCAAAATCAGGAATACAAAACAATGGTTAAATATTTAAGTTAAGAATTTCTTTAGTATATTGCTCTTTTAGTTTTTTTAATCTAAAGACTTTTATTTATGGCATTTATTCTTGTTTCCCTCATTCTTCTATTTTCCTCACTTAGCATAAGAAATTAGAGTCTGTGTTGTAAAAGATGTTCAGAGACTTTTTTTTTCCATGTTTTCTTTATTGTTGAGAACAGTGACAGCATAGAGGATTAATTATAATAGAAGTTCACAAAAATTTTATTCTTCACAAAAATCTTATAAATAGGTATATTTCTCTTTTTTTAACCAGTGAAAGAGTTTACACGATGAGAGATAAAATGAATTAAAATTAAACACTTAATAAGAGATAGATCTGAAATTCCTTTCTATTTCTTTGGATTTTATGCACAGTTGTCTTTCTTTGCTTTCCCATGTATTTCTATCTTTGTCTTTGTCTCCCACTTTCTTTCTCTTTTTCTTTCTTCCTCTGTCAGCAAATGCTTTATGAATGTTTAATTTTTGACCAGCACTGGCGATATAACAATGACTAAGATTCAATATTTTCTTTCAAGAACACATAGTGTTGGACACATACAGCTGAATGTGAGACAATGTAGTAAGTGCAGTAATGGAATTCACCACATTCTCTGAAATAGGGAGGATGTAGCTCTGCCAACATTCATTCTTGAGGACATGGAGAAATTTCTAGACAAACAGAACAGGAAAAGTGATGGCAATGGAGTGAAGAGAATAAAGTAATCTTTATAAGTCACTGAGTCCTTTTGCATGACTTGAATTAATATCACAATTTTGTTTTTATGTATGTGTATGTCAGGCCATTTTGGTGGAATATGCATGTATCTTTGGGTATTTCTGAAACTGCCTGCTATTTGGCCACATCATGGATTGGCTCTTGAAATTCAGTGCATAGTATTTGTCTTTTCTCCTTTTACAAATTAAACATTTTACTTGCATAAAATTAAAAGAAAATCAGGTAATTATAAAGAAAAAATACTTATAGTATCACTTGTAGAATATTAAAACATAAAGGACTAACACAGTCTTCAACCTGAGCTGTGGTAGACGGTTCCAGGGGAGTAGACAGGCAGCCTGTGAGCCCAGCACTGCATCTTGTGGAAGCCTGACCCCACTCTGTAGCTGTCCCCTTTTGTCTCACAACCATGTCTACCAATAAGAATGCTAATTCACCAGCTGCCTGCCTTAACAGATGCAAGAACAAGGGGAAATAAAGTACCTAAATGAGGCAGTGGTTTATTGAAGTTAAAGTGGAGCTGAAGAAAGCAAAGAAGGGTGACCAGATGCTGAAAAGAAGAAATGTCAGCTCTTTTCTTGATGACACAGCTTCTCCACTGCAAGAAAACCATTACAACCAGGGCACAGTAAATTGGTCTATTGATGACATTGTCAAAAGCATAAATAGCAACAATTTGGAAAGCATCTCCAAGCTACTCAAGCTGCTAGGATGCTGCTTTCAAGGGAGAAACAGCCCCCCATAGTCCACATAATCTGGCTGGTTTGATTTAAAAATTTGTGTCCTTCTTGGGCAAAACTGATTGTATTCCCATTCATTTTGAATCTGCTTGGGCACTCAGTAACATTGTTTCTGGGACATAAGAACAGAATATGGCTATGGTAGACAAAGTTGCTATCCTGGTATTCATTTCTCTGTTGGCATCTCCCCATGCTCACATCAGCAAACAAGCTGTCTGGACTCTAGGAAACATTACAGGTGGTGGTTCATCTTTCTGAGACTTGGTTATGAAGTATGGTGCTGTCGATTCTCTGTTGGCTCTACTTACAGATCCTCATATGACATCTTTAGCATGTGATTACCTACATAATTTTATCTGGACACTTTCAAACCTTTGTTGAAACAAGAATTTTGCACCCTCATTAGATGCTTTTGAGCAAATTCTTTCTACTTTAGTTCATCTCCTGCATCATGATGTTCCAGAAATATTAGCAAATACCTGCTGAGCCATTCCCTGTTTCACTGATGGTCCAAATGAATGGGTTGAAATGATTCTGAAAACTGGATTTGTGCCCCATCTTGTGAAGCTTCTAGGGACTACTGAATTGTCAATTGTGACTCCTACACCAAAAGCCATAGGGAAAATTGTTACTGGGACAAATACAGCCTCAGGTTGTAATAGATGCAGGAGAACTTGTTATCTTTCCCAGCCTACTAAATAACTCCAAAACTAATATTCAGAAGGAAACTGCATGGACAATATTGAACATCACACCTGGCTATCAGGACCAGACACAGCAAGCAGCAAGTCATGAACTGATCCCTTTCTTCATTAGCATTCTTTCTAAGGCAGACTTTAAGACAAAAAAGGAAGCTGTATGGGCTAAGACCAACTCTACAAGTGGTGGATCAGTTGAGCAGATTGCATACCTGGTCCATTGTGGTATAATAGAATCATGGATGAATCTTTTAACTGTAAAAGATACCAAAATTATTCTGGTTATTCTGGATGCCATTTGAAATATCTTTCAGGCTGCTGAGAAACTAGATGAAACTTAGAAACTTAGTATAATGATTGCAGAATGTGGAGGCTTGGGCAAAATTGAAGGTCTAGAAACTCATGAAAATGAGCCTGTACAAGACTTCATTATGCTTGATTGAGAAATATTTCTCTGTAGAGGAAGAAGATAATCAGAAAGTTGTGCCAGAAACTACCTCTGAAAGCTATACCTTCCAAGTGCAAGATGGTACTCCTGGGACATTTAATTTTTAGGTTGTACAGCTGAGGTATAAAGTTCATTGTGTACATGTTTGCTATAAGTTTGTCTTGTTATTTCTCTTTTTAAATGTGATTTGTTATGTGGCATTTTTTTTACAATGAAAGTATTCTGTAACAGTTCCAAATCATACATACTGTATGAAGCCTCTCCTCATTGCATTTCTTATTTCTGTGTGGAATTTCATATCTTGCAGTGTGTCTTGTAAATAAGATTAAATCCCACCTTTTAAAAAAAAATAATAAAGGATTTGATATTTCTTTGGACTTATTTTAACATCTGTAAAACTTAGGAATATAAGGAACTCTGTAGGTATCTATATACATAAAGTAAAATTATCACTTAGACTTATTTATTTCCCATTTGATTGTTAATATTTAATGTTTTCTCAGAATCAGTGTTTTTGGTAAAATTCAGATTCCTAGGAGATAGCCTTGAGTTTCTAATTCATAGGACTGGTGTTGGATTGCGATTCAGTTAGGCACACCTTAACTAATAACATCTTCATGGGTCCTCTTTACAAATGGTTCACACCCATAGGACCAGGGTTTAAGAACTGAAGATGCCTTTTATGGAGGACATGATTCAGTCTCCAATAGTCCAGCCTCTGTACTCCAAAAAGACATGTTCTCTTCATATCCAAAACACATTAATTCCACTACAATATCCCAAAAGACTTAAGACATTTTAGAACAATATTAAGTGAAAAGTCTCTTCAAATCCATTGGGGGAGTGAATTGTCCTGGGGCAAAATTCTTCTGTCTGATAGCAGTGTGTGTTGTGTATTGAAGTGATATTAATGATCTTGTTTCCTCAAAATATCATAAACATGCTGACCACAATTAGAATATAAGAAGTTGAGAAAAACATGCTCATGTAACATTTATAAGTAGATATCCATGACAGGGTATATATGAACTGGCCTGATTCCTGCTGAGTGACACTCCCCCAAATAATAATATTATTACCAAATGGGGCATAAAATTCTATTGCAGTTACCACTTTGGTGAGAGGTAGGTAGATGCAGATTTCACTTAGTAACGCTCAGCTCCAATGCCCTTGCCATGCTGTGAGACTTGTAGCCCTCAACACACTGCAATCTTTGACCCTCTGTTTTGGATCCTCTACTGACACTCATTAAAGGAACTTGCTGACCTTATGTGGGCCCCTAGGATGATAGACTTTAGAGACTCTGGTGTCCTCTACCTGTACATATGTTACCTGGACCTGGTTATGGCATATTGTGCCCTGGACATGGTTATGGCATTTTAGTTTTATCAGCATCTTGCAATTAAGAAAGCAAATAAATTGTATTGAGCATCGAAACTATAAAAATGCTGAATCTGCTTTCAATTTGCAATTAATTCTCAGGTCATTTTCTGACAATTTTATGATACTTGCACAAATTGTGAAACTTAGAAAACAAGTTGTTTTCTTCCAATATACAATGGTGGCCCTGGTATAGGATACATGTTCCTCCTATCACAGAAGGGAGAAATTTGGAGGAAAATAGGAGTCATGTGTCCCAAACAAGTCTGCAGCCAGCATTTGATGATTTGGAAAATTCTTTGCCTTTCCAGATTGTGTACTGTGAGACTAGGGCCAGAAGTGAGTCTGTCCGGAATATCGCTGAGATTTCAGGAAGTAAAATCTCAGAGGACAGGAGTCTATTTGAGAATTTAACTGAACAATTCATTGCTAGAGAGTACATGGGCTGAACGTGGATCCAGTGAATCCTATCAATGGAAGTCAAGATTGGAAGTAGAATTACCCAGGAAGGACTTGTGGAAAGTTATTTTGTCTAATTTTTTTTCCTTTTGGTATTTTGTGTGCCGCAGAACTGCACATGAAACTTGGAAGGAGTGAGGCTGCTACTCCATTAGATCTTGAGGACAAGAATAAAGCCACAGTTGCCTCTGAGAACTTGAGATCTAGTGGAGTTTGTCCTGCTGGGGTTTGGACTTGTTGGGACCTGTGATCCCCGTATTCATTCCATTTTCTGCCTTCTAGAAAGGGAATGTTTATCTTATGCTTGCCTCAACATTGTACTTTAGAAACAGATGTTTTTGAAGTTTCACAGATCCATAAGAGGAATTTTGTCTGAGGAAGGATCACACCCATTTTTATTTTGATGTGACTTTATACTTAACCATGTTCTAAAATGATTAAGGCATTTGGAATATTGTAATAGTATTAACATATTTTGTACACTGGTACTGTGTTTATTAACCCATTATTGAACAGGACCCTTAAAGATGTTATTAGATGACATGTGCCCAAACTGAACGACGGTGAGTTTTAACCAAATATGGCTGAAGTCCTTATAAATAAAGGAAATTGGAAACTGAAGAAGCCACAGGAGCAGCCAAACACTAGAAGTCAGTGGAACCTGGAAGAAGGAAAAGATACAAATTTGTGCATTGCCATTTCAAAGAAAAGCCAAGTAACCTCAAACATTGATACAAAAGATACAGATCCTGGAAGGAAAG